>JACXGM010027778.1:0-14341 GCA_016801145.1 Umbra pygmaea | reverse complement strand
TCCTTTCGAAACCAAAATGAAATTTTCAGACTGGACAGCTAATTACCATGCGTTTTGCATTTACTCACCGGTCAGAAAGGGAGCCCACACCAATGCTTGATACAGGCGGAGGTGGCAAACTGTGCTTCCTTGGGGTTGACATCGTGAGGTCTTTCTCATAACTGAAAATCATATTATAAATGTTACATGCTGCTAGATGTTAGCGTTAGCTGACCAGTACTAGAAGCTACTTACATTTCGCCCATCACATGAGCATACAAACAATTGATAATGCAATTATGTGTAGAAAGCGTTTTTCATTTACTCAAATATATAGCTTTCATCATTTCTCTTTCGGTAACAAACCTAGCTAGCGTTAGCTGCTCAGTACTGGAATCTACCTACATTTCGCTACTCACATAAGAATACAAACAAATTCATAATGTAACTACGTGAATTTATAAAATAATGTGAATAAATCGATTTACCTGTCCAGAAGGAAAAGCGCTAACTCTGAGTCGAGCCTCATCCCTTTCAATGCCAGAAGTTCTCTCCACCTTGGAAATGCTGCCAAACCAATGTTAATTCTGGTTTTTGACTGCGATCTATCCAGCTCTTTTTTATGAAGAGCTGCACTCTGAAAACTTTCTTCTTTTTTTGGCTGTTTTCGATGTGTAGGCTGTATCACGCAATGGAGGAATGGGCATTTTGTTGTCATCTCTAGCTGCCATGATTTTTAGCTTGTGTGAAAAAAAAGTTCTCTGTAACCGTACCGAACAGATCTTAGTACTCAAACTACCTTAGAGCAGTGTGCGCGTTCAAGATCTGAGCCAAAGCCCGCCTCCCCAAAGGCGATTGGCTGAAGATAGGCTGTAACAGGATTGGCTGAAAAGGAACGGAGCGAGTTACAGTTTTCAAAGAACCATTACTAGCCACTAGGAGGTGTCCATGGTGCTGAAATTCACTCACAGGGCCTCATTTGACTTAGACAGCATGTTTATATAGACAAAACATTTTATTTTACATGAAAATATACTACCTACTGCATCTTTAAGAATTGTCTTACCTGTACAATTACACCCGGTAGGTCTGCTGTCATCATCGACAGTCCATTTTGGAGTGCCAGCGTCCTGGACATCAGGGTCTCCAGGGTTGGTAGAAGACAACCATAGTAACAGTTATCTTCACCTTGCAAGATATCCAGTGCTACTGTCAGCGGTTTCAAAACACTGCAGTATTCCTTTAGGAAAAGATGTTCGCGCTCTGTCGGGGCTCGGATGTCCAGTCTAGTACAAAGCGTATTCAAATCTTGGTCTGGGATTTTACTGATACGGGACAAGGCATCGTGGTAGGAATTCCACCTTGTTGATGTAGGCACAATCATTTTTTTCCCACAAATTTAATCGACAACCTCAGAGGCTAATGTAGTTGGGAGTAAAAGGATACAATTAATGTGCACTTATGAAGTTGAAGCATTAATAATTAATGTATTTCCTTTTCTCCCGTTGCAATAGTCTGGGTTAAGAACGGAGAAATGCTTAATAAATGCGTACAGAGGATTGATAGTATAGACGTTGTTGATATTTCCTTTCTAACCATCTGAACTCACAAATGATCATTTATCCGTGTGTAAACAGCTACGGAAAGAAATACCACAGCGACCCGGGAAACTAACGCGTTGCCCGCGAGTCAGACAAAGGTGCATAAGCTACCTAGCTTGAAACTGTGTGCGTAATAACAGCTGAAACATAGGAGCAGACCGCAACAAGATAATTACTATCCCATTAATCCTCCACCGGAGAATGTTCTGGGAAATGATTTAGAATGTCTATGACAGAACTTAGTAAATGAATAATATTTAATTCCAATTAAAGCGCATCAAAGTACAACACTTTAACCGGACACAGAATTACACTATTATACCAAGAAATTACATGTCCCTTACACTTCTAAATATGATCTAAGATCTAAGCATATCTTATGCGGTACAGTCTAATACAACATTTATCCAACACATTTGCTATGGCACACTCAGACGTGTCGCCAGGAGAGTCGTTACAGAAATCTCATCAGTTTAACCTTAAACAAAGACTTATATTTCCCCTCGAGAGCGGCCGCCCACAAGCTCCCGCTGCATACGAAATACGGTTCAATTCACTGGCTGGGATAGGAGAAAACAAATAGTACATTAGCAATTACATTAAACGTCGCCTTGGCGCCTCGGCGCATCCGGGAACAAAAGGACTGGGTTATCACATTTTGACTATGCTTCCCTGTAGAAAGCTAGCATTAATCTCTTCTCGTCGCTCTGTGGAGAAAATCATAACGCCTTGCATGTAGTAAAACCAAAACTTCCTTTATGGGATGATCCAGCAAGCCCCAAAATGACATATCATGCTATACAGTATAATGTTGAGATTCAGCTTCTTGTTTGACTATCCATAGTGGGGGTTTTGAAACTTTGAGTCACTGTTGGATGAAAGCCATTTGTCAATGTCATTGCAAGAGATCAAATTGAGCGTATGCGAAGCACACCTAAAATGCGGGGGAAGAGAAAACTGCCCTTCTTTGGTCCCAAGCAACTCTTCCACATCTGTGAAAACTACACCTTGCTCTTCTTCCTCCTCCTCGTCAGGCTCAGGGGGTGCATACATCTTAAAAGCTTTAACAAAGTTCGACCCGTTGTCAGTAACAGTGGCGGTGATCCTATGTGAAAGGCCAAACGCTAAGTGAATCTGTTCCATTTCAAAGCCTATAGCATCATATGTATGCCTGCCCTTTATTCTTTTGCATGCGATGGCAGCTTTCTCACGATTAAAGTTGCGTGGATTAATCCAGTGCACAGTGATTCCCAAAAAGCTTCTGTTATGGCTAATCCATATATCCGCAGTGGTTGACACATGCTGCAAACTCTCAAAAGTTTTCTTTAATTCACTCTCCATTTTTAAAAACAGTCATCCAGATAG
This sequence comes from Umbra pygmaea, assembly GCA_016801145.1. Taxonomy (NCBI): domain Eukaryota; kingdom Metazoa; phylum Chordata; class Actinopteri; order Esociformes; family Umbridae; genus Umbra; species Umbra pygmaea. The sequence goes on along the minus strand of JACXGM010027778.1, from coordinate 11,396 downwards.
CCCGTGAAAGTTCTACGATCTGACAATGGGCGCCTGTCTCCTGTTATCGGTATCTTGCTATGTATTGTAATGTGTTACACACAATAGTGCTGACCATTCACCTATTTAACTCAGGCTGAGAAAAAGTACTAGCTGGCTAGAGCACGCTCATTCAAATGTAAAACGTGGGTGCTATATTTGTTGCAAATACCAGGTTTCTTATTTATTTAGCTTTATAAATGCATGACTCTTGTATTTGTCTTTTAGGTGCAAATGTGGAAATTGTGCAACAATGCCATGGGAGCCTGAGAACATTTGCTGCCAGGAGGTGCCACAGGTAACATTATCTTTCCTACACTTATGTTTGCAATATATGATTGCAGACAACAAGCCACTGTAGATATTTACCTTATCGTATACAAAATAGGTTACAAGAAGGATGCAGCAGCTGGATGAAAGGCCTACATTCATGATAGACCATCCAGGGGTTGAACCTGTTTGCCTAAAAGTATTCTCTCTGCAGAACGCATGCAACATTTACAGGACTGACTACTGTCCTATACAGCTACGGGGAATAGTGCAGTGAGTTTTATCTGTAATAATCTACTTACATTCACTGTTCATACAACATAATATACTAAATATAGTCAGCCAATGCCACTATTTCAGAATTTTTTCTTGAAAATATAGCCAAGTAGTTCCTATGCAAATATTATATATTTAATAAATATTTATTGACTGCTGTCATTGTACATATGAATAGTGTTGAAGGATTCACTGTATCCAAATTAGAAATGTGAACACAGACATTATATAACCGTTTGACTACCAATGTTCATTTGTCTCAGTCGTTACCGGTTTGTAGCCTATAGAAGTGTCATGAGCTGGTGCTGGGGCTTCCTTGAGCAGAAGATACAGGTAGTGATCTTCATGTGTGGTACTTTGGATCTGACGGGAGTTTCCAGACGTCAAGGGAAGATGTAGGCGTTAAACTACCCCCCTTAATTGAAACGTGAGAAGTAGCTGGCAATGCCTGGGTCCTTGTCTGGATGCTCATGTTGTGAAGACAGGTCCAGGGGGATGTTTATCTTCAGAATCTCGTCTCTATATGATGATGGATCGACATAGACTTTCTCCATGAGCATACCCATCAAATCATCAACATACACTGTGCAACACACACACACACACACACACACACACACACACACACACACACACACACACACAATTTACTAGTGTCATTTACTAGACTGTTCCACAACTGGACACATATTGATATTTTGCACTTTGAATTGTGTTCAATTTTTGTAAAATGTATTTATTATTTTGAAAGTATGGTTGCAGTACTCTGTGTCATGTACAATGTAAATGTTTATGTAAGTGAAAAAAATATTTACAGAATGTTGCCTCTGTCTTCACTGGTCTGGCTCTGCACTCTCCCTTCCTGGATTTTGAGCTCAGTTTGAGAAAAGGATCATGATGTGGTGGCTTGCCCTCAATCAGCATTCTCATTATAATACAGTGCTGCCAGGTGTCACAAATCCTCTTGGAATGGATAGAGACAGGCGCGAAGGTTGCAATAATGAAATATAACTCTTTATTCAATGGAAACAAAACACTGCCACGAGGGGCTAAGCGAATATAAAACTGAAAGAACTGGAAACCACGGAACAGGACACGTAACAGGATACATTAACCGACAAGAGACTGACAGAAACACACAAACTAAATACCACAGCTAATGAGGACTAATATACAACACCTGGACAAGGGAATAACTACACCGTGATCTATTGGTTAACTAAAACATGTGACAAGGGCCCACACTGATGACATCATAGGACATACTGGCAAGACACAGAAGGGACACCAGGGGGAGCCATTACATAACACACTGGGAGAGAACCTGTATACATAACAACACACACAAGGCAGGTACCAATAATGAGGACACATGAGAAAAATAACAAAACTAACTAATCCACAGCAAATGAATACTAACACAAAAGGGGAAATCAAATACTAGACAGCCCATACAGGGCTGGACGTGACACCAGGTAGAGTCTTAAGACAGTAAAAACAAAATCAAACATGAAAACAATTGCAAGAAATGGGCAAATGTTCTCAAAAAGTAAACAGTAAATTTAGGTCTCTTAGACGGTCGCTATATGGGTGTTGAACTTAGATGTGGGGCTATGACGGGGTTAGTGGACGAGTATGAGAAGCCGCCTAGGCCAAAATTGAATACTTCACTTGCACATACATATATACTGGTACTATGCACTTGCACATACATATATACTTCACTTGCACATACATATATACTTGTATAAAGCACTTGCACATACATATATACTTCACTTGCACATACATATATACTTGTATAAAGCACTTGCACATACATATATACTTCACTTGCATATACATGTATACTTCACTTGCACATACATATATCCTTCACTCGCATATGCATACATACTTCACTTGCACATACATACATACTTCCCTCACATATACATACATACTTCACTCGCATATACATACATACTTCCCTCGCATATACATATATACTTCCCTCGCATATACATATATACTTCCCTCGCATATACATACATACTTCACTTGCACATACATATATACTCCACTCGCATATACATATATACTTCACTCGCATATACATACATACTTCACTCACATATACATACATACTTCCCTCGCATATACATATATACTTCCCTCGCATATACATACATACTTTACTTGCACATACATATATACTCCACTCGCATATACATATATACTTCACTTGCACACATACATATATACTCCACTCGCATATACATAAATACTTCACTTGCACACATACATATATACTTCACTCGCATATACATATATTCTTCACTTTAACATACATATATACTTCACCTGCACATACATGCATATTTCACTTGCACATACATAAATACTTCACTCGCATATACATATATACTTCTCTTGCACATACATATATACTTGCACATTTGAATTCACAACTGGAAGTTGTTACCACAAGGTGGCAACATAACCGTCAATAACATAAAAAGTAATTGAGACAGGTGGTGTAATGGCGTTAAACAATTCGGCTCAGGTAGAAGCAATGTCTTTGCTTCAAAATATACTTCAGACTCCGTCTGTGATTAATGCTATCGCCACAGCTGTGGAAAATAATAGCAACGTCAGTCGTGCAGCAAGCGGTATTTATCCAAATGTCGAACGTGAATTAAGCAGGTTATTTCGACCGCAGCGCACCATGCAAACTCCAAACAGCAGCAGCAGCAGCAGCAGCTCCCAGCCCCAACTGAATCTTGCAACACAGTCAGCTCGACAAAATACACGACAGTATTTCGGGGCATGAAGGTCCAGAAAAAGACAAAAGTAAGTTATATTTCACTATGTCCAAAGGATATGTTAGTTTAATGCTTAGATAAATTGTTTGTATTAGTCAAGGAATGTAATAAGGGCTACATTAGTCTGGTAAAAATCCAACGTAAGCTGGTAACAATAGCTGAGTAAACTGGCTTGCAAATAGCAAAAACGATGGTAATGTTACTGTACAGAGTCAGATTTTATTATCTCGTATAAAACAAGCATGGGTTTAAAAACAACATTAAGCGATAATGTTTCCACAATTTACATTTAAAAAACTTCCACTCAGTCTGGAGAAGGGGGAAAGAGTGTTTTTCCATCAATTGTTTGGCGCCACAAAGAAGTTTTAGCCAGCGCCAAAAAGAAAGCCACCAGTATGCATATTGGCTCCTAGCACCCACAGCCACTATATTTCACACGTTTCATAATCAGTTAAAACCATCTCGTAGCCTCGTCAAATAATAGACCAATTCCTTGTTTTGGTACAGTGGGTTGTCACACCTGATGCAAAAAGTATGGAGTAACGTTACATGAAAATTGTAATCAAAGTTAACTCGAGTGTTAGAGAAAAAAACTGTAAAAATGCACTGAGCTCATGTCATTTTTAAGATTGTAGCCCAAGGGTTTAGGAACGGGGGATGGGGGGGCATGTACCCCCCCAATGTTACATACAGACAGTATGGTCCCCCCAAATAATAACAATGTGAAAAATATATGGTGTGTCCCCCAAAATCAAACTTGTTCCTACGTCCTACGTCCACTGAGAATGATTGGTCATCTTTGCAAATCAGCCTTCACTAAGACACATGGACTAAAAATTGTTAATTTGTGTTTTAAAATGATAAGAATACACAGTATAAATTGATTTATATTATTAATTCTTTCCTTATATGCTTTTGTTTTCAGACCCCAAACACTTTATCATCGGACATTCAACAAAGATGTGATACTTTTAAAAAGCCCAACAGCAAACACAGTTGTTAAACATAGCCAGAAGCAGCGCCTCTATGAAGACGGAAATATATTATGTGCCTTCAAATTTGATTAGTCTTGGGATTCTAACACTGTTCTCAACAAGATAAGGGAGGCTTTCAAAGGCAAAGTTCCAACAGATGTAAGGTGAGTTTCTCATTTCCTCCAGTGCTGTATCTCTCACGGAAGTCGCTGGTGGAATATACAGCTAACGCTGGATTCAGACCAGACACGGCAAAAAAATTCCCATACGGCATCGTAATGCAGACACACGTGTACACCGCAATCAACATCGTAATTAATCTTCTGCATCTACGAGATGGTGGGCAACATTGCATACAACTGTCCTCCAGCAAGGCGACTGGCATGAGCTTTTTCAGTTTATTGTTCACTGACAATATGAAATCTATCTACTGAGCTTTTCTTGCAATCCCATGAACCCATAGGTGAAAGCAACATGTTAGCTCTTCCTCTGTGGTAAATCAACTTCTGGTTCTGGTGCCGTATGGCAAAGCACCGCACAAGTTGGAATATTTTAACTCTTGCGACACACCCGCTGCACCGCATCCACATTTTGCCAGTTCTGGTAGATTTGCAGCAGCGGTGCACATTACTTCCTATTGAAATGAATGGACTTCCGCCGCAATGCAACCAGTTTGCCAGACCTGGTGTGAATCCAGCTTAAGGCCGCGTTCAGACAGCCTGCATCGGCCATCCGACGGTCTGGCAAAAATGCAGGGCTTTCCATTCATTTTGAATGGGTTAGTGCATTTAGGCTGCGGCAGGGGTTGCTGCACAGGGGACACTCAAATAAAACGCAGCTGGCCTGCAGCAAAAAGTTGAGACTGACTCAACTTTTGGAGAAATGCAATCCCATATAAGGCTTCGTTCAAACGGAGACACAGGATCCATCAATTTGCCACTGGGTAGTCCGGCGGCGTTCAAGTGTCCAAATCGGCCATTAGTGTGATGCCCCATTGTGTTCTTTATCTCCCCAATGTATACTTTATATTTTACAATGACTGTTTTCCATCAAATCGTTTATAGATCTCGACGAGCAAAACAGTTTTGTTGTTGCAGGAAACAGCTGTTCCACAAACCCATGGGCAGTTCAGTGCATGTGTTTTGTTTTTAGGCAGTGATGTTTCTGTTTTACTGTACGGGACTCTCACATCGCCTCAAACCATAACTCAAAACACACCTACAAGTCTGATTGACAGTTACATGGTTTGCCACCGCAGTATGAGGTGGGGTTGCATTTCTCCGAAAGTTGAGCTGGTTAAAACTTTTTGCCGGAGCCCCGCTGCATTTTTTAAAAGTGCCCTGCAGCAAACCAATACCCCCATTTAAAATGAATGGAAAGACCTGCGGTCTGAACGGGCCTTAACGCTGGGGTGGCCAATCATGTAACCGGAGATCAGACCTATCTGTGTGTTTTCAGCTATGGTTTGAAGCGGTGTGGGAGTCCCGTACCGCAAACCCAAAACATCCCTGCCTTTATCGCTGCCACAATAATATTTTTAAACAGCAAACACTGAACTGACCGGTAGTTTGTGTAATAGCTGACTATTTCCTGCAACAACAAAGCACTCGCTACCCCCACCACCACCACCACACAACCCTGTGGCAAATCATCGGGATCACTTTTTTTTGGTCTGAATGCCACCTAACTGTGTCATTGTGGGTAATAAAATATATTATTAATATCTCACTTCTTGTGTGTTCACACAGCTTGGAAATACTGATGGGGTGTGGGAGCAATCTTGTTTTGCCAACAATATGTGAAGGCAAGGAAATGGAAGCTGACATGATTCACAAGGTCTTCAGGCTTAAACCTTTATATTTGAGGCCTTCAAAGTCACTTATGGTAAGCATTGTTATTACAGGCTTGTTATGTTGTGTACAATACATTTTGACACATTCAACAGCCAGTGTTTATTAGAGTTAATCCGAAGTATATTTGTATGGAAGCCCATAAGGGACTAAATTCAAATGATTTCAGAAATGCAGTATCATTTTCAAAATATGTAAGTGTTATTTAAGACAATATTCAAATCAAAATGCAATGATCCAGTTGCCTTTGAATTTTCCCATAATCATGTGGGCGTTTTATGAAAATATTAAAATTGAAATGGAATAACCATTTGACAGTTCATTTTCAAAGACGTACCCCACTTTACAAAGGACTATATTCAAAAATGAAAATGTGAAAATTTAAATGAAATATAAACAATGTAGCTTAATTTATTATTTGTGCAAGCATGATTTAATTTTTAATTAAAAATAAAATTCACTTTCTAACTATTTGAAAATGGAAATGAAAACGGCATTTGACATTTCATTTTCAAAGACTCTAATTCTGCAGTGTACAATAAAAAATGCATTAAGCTAAACAGCACCCCCCGGTGAATTGCATTTCAATTTTCAAGTCACCACGCTCTTTTATGGACAAAACTAGATCATGTTAATGTAAACCCTCAGACCTCTCATCAAGGCGAGTATTCAGTTTAAATGTAACTTTCTTGTTTGGTGACAACCTGGCCCGCGACAGATTTATCAGTGTCTGTCTGTCACCGGGTCATGCTAGAAGGGGATACAGCTCATGTCACAATGTCATATTTTCACACCAGACATAAAGAAGTTTTATTTAAATAGCGCATTTCCATAGCTCAAGGTCATTTTACATCGTTCAATTACAAAACATTTAGACACTCAGACATACATTACAGTCGCATAGATACATGTAGTCACATTATACAAAATGCATCTTAAATAAATATGTTTTTAGCTGGATCTTGAATGTAGCCACAGATGAGATATTCCGTAGTGTAAGAGGTAATGATTTCCATAATTGAGGAGCATAAATACTAAATGACCTTCCACCTACAGTGGACAGCCGGAAACGAGGGATGGACAATAAACCAAGTTCAGCTGATCTAAATGACCGGGTAGGGCAGTAGGGGTGAAGTAAGTCAGAAAGATATTGAGGAACAAGACCATTTAATGCTTTAAAGCAATACCTTAAAATGGATGCGTGATGCCACAGGTAACCAATGGAGGTCCTGGAGTACAGGAAAAATATGAGCAGAACGCCTAGTGGAGCTGAGGACTCTTGCTGCAGAGTTTTGAACATACTGAAGTCTTGCAATAATTTTTTTGGGAGACCAAGAAATAATGCATTGCAATAGTCCAGGCGTGATGTGATTAATGCATGAATTAAAGTTTCAGCATCAACTAAAGTGAGAGAGGATCGTAGACGAGCAATATTACGAAGATGGAAAAAGGAGTTTTTGACGAGAGAAGAAATATGAGAGCCAAAAGAGTCCATGCCTCCGTATGATGTCACCAAGTGGATGTATGTAGATGATGAACAATAATGGGCCAATAACCAAACCTTGAGGAACACCCTGTATAAGTGAAACATTAGCAGATCTAAAACCTTGTATACTGATATAGTACTTTCTATCACTGATGTAGGAAGTGAGCCAGGAAAGAGCAGAGCCTGTAACGCCAATATCAGACAGCCTAGAGATTATTATTTTATGGCAAACTTGGTCAAAAGCAGCGCTTAAATCATGGAGCATCAAGATGTTTATGAGCCCATCCATGGACAAAAGAATGTCGTTAACCCCCTGAAGAAGGGCAGTTTCAGTGCAATGAGATATTCAAAATCCAGACTGAAAAGGTTCGAAAAGACCATTTACGTCCAAATATGAATGCAGTTGTAAAGCAACAACCCTTCCAAGCACTTTTCTTAAGAATGTTAAGTTGGATATTGGTCTGTAATTGTCCATATTTAGATGGTCTAGGCCTGTTTTTTTTAAGAATGGGGGTCACCGCAGCCAGTTTTAATTCTGCAGGAACAGCGCCAGACACCAAACTACAGTTTATCATATGTGTTATAGAGGGTGCAACCTCGGGCACACACAGCTTAAGCAAAACAGTACGTGTAGGATCAAGCAAAACAGTACGTGTAGGATCAAGCAAAACAGTACGTGTAGGATCAAGCAAAACAGTACGTGTAGGATCAAGCCGGCACGATGTAGAATTACATCACTTATGGCAGTGGGAGTAGTTAGAGAGAAAGCAGAGTGAGAGTTTGTTGAGTGAGCGGAATCATTTAACATTAAATGAACATTTCAATCACTTGTATGAAAACAGTTTTTGGTAATGGATGCAGTGATTGACTTCAGTTAATCAGAGAAGAATTGGGAAAAGCTATTTACCAGCCCCTCAGAGCCCGAAATAACATGTTGTGATGGATTTGTGAGTTTGTTAACCATTGCGAAGAGTGTTTTGGGCCTGCAATTTGAATTCCTAATGATAGAGGTGAAATAAGAGGATCTTGCATCGTTAAGGGCTGTATGGTACTTAATTAAAAGCCAAAGAGTACACAATAAGTCAAGTTTTCCTGTATGGTCTTTCTAGGCGGCGACCCATAGCCTTTCTGCTTGCAGTTAAACTATTCCTCCAACAGCTATCTCGTAAGTAAGCAAGCCAACTACTATTGTATCTAATTAGTTGTTTGAATGGCAAAAGGGAGGGAGCTAGCTAGTTCAAAATTGTGTCACACGTACAGTACGATGTGTGAGCGGTGTAAATGGTTGACTTGATAACGTTAATATACCCTCTTGTACGCAAAGTCGTCTAGAACACAAGAGTAGTGCTGAATGTGCTATCACCGGCGGCAACTTGCGTGACCTATTTAGTTAAAATCAGACCATAACTATTTCATAGGATAAATTCAATGCTACAATACTATTGCTGGAAAACACCTGGATGCAAGTACATTAATCTAATAGGCATTGAAGCGTCCCTCCCTCCCGCTTGCTGGAGCAGTACTGTGCTTCTGTTTATTTTTATTAAGGCTGTGCAACAATACAAGTAATGAACAATGTTACAAACAAATTAGCAAAACTGTAATATCATACGGTTATCATATATATATATACATGACAATGACAACAACTCTATACAGATTAAATAAAATAGTCAAAAAAGCCAGGGGTTACAGACCCTTTAAACAAAGACCTCAAGGAGCAAATAAACATTTATCATTTTAAGAGCTTTTTTGTTAGTAGAGTTTCAATGTTTTGAAGTATTGTTCAATTTCTTTTTGTAAGACAAGAAAGCAGTGTTTTTGTTACTAAATTTACATTTATGAGTATGAAATTTGGCAAATCATAAAACAAAATGTATTACATTACATTGATGTTTGTTACTTCCATCAAATGAAAAGAAACCAAATAATACATCTTTCCAAGTCCTTCTAAATATTTTCAATTACAAATTAAGATTTAGCAAAAGTTATTGAGCATTTGTGCACTGTCAGGACTGTTGAACCACTGTCTCTGTGTGTTCGTCACAGAACATACAAATAAAAAGTGTATCCTTTTGAAACTTCCTCATGTAGTGACTTGCAGTATAGTATCTATGGATTATCTTTAAGAAAGGACTATAGTCCTTTGAAAGCGGGGTACGCCTTGGTAAATGAAATGTCAAACGGTTATTCAATTTTAATTTTCTCATAGAACGGCCATATTATTATGTGAGAATTCAATTGCAATTGGATTATTGCATTTTTCTTTGAATATTATCTCTAATAACACTTAAATATATTGAAAATAAAAATGCATTTCTGAAATTGCATTACCATTTCAATTTAGTCCCTTATGGGGACTAAATATATTTTAACTGATATCAATTTATTTTGCAATATATACGTACACTCACCTAAAGGATTATTAGGAACACCATACTAATACTGTTTGACCCCCTTTCGCCTTCAGAACTGCCTTAATTCTACGTGGCATTGATTCAACAAGGTGCTGAAAGCATTCTTTAAAATGTTGGCCCATATTGATAGGATTGCATCTTGCAGTTGATGGAGATTTGTGGGATGCACATCCAGGGCACGAAGCTCCTGTTCCACCACATCCCAAAGATGGTCTGGTGACTGTGGGGGCCATTTTAGTACAGTGAACTCATTGTCATGTTCAAGAAACCAATTTAAAATGAGTTGAGCTTTGTGACATGGTGCATTATCCTGCTGGAAGTATCCATCAGAGGATGGGTACATGGTGGCCATAAAGGGATGGACATGGTCAGAAAAAATGCTCAGGTAGGCCGTGGCATTTAAACAATGCCCAATTGACACAGTGGTTACAAGGCATGATGGATCCATGTTCTCATTCTGTTTACGCCAAATTCTGACTCTACCATCTGAATGTCTCAACAGAAATCGAGACTCATCAGACCAGGCAACATTTTTCCAGTCTTCAACTGTCCAATTTTGGTGAGCTCTTGCTAATTGTAGCCTCTTTTTCCTATTTGTTGTGGAGGTGAGTGGTACCCGGTGGGGTCTTCTGCTGTTGTAGCCCATCCGCCTCAAGGTTGTGCACGTTGTGGCTTCACAAATGCTTTATTGCATACCTCGGTTGTAACAAGTGGTTATTTCACTCAAAGTTGCCCTTCCATCAGCTTGAAGCAGTAGGCCCATTCTCCTCTGACCTCTAGCATCAACAAGGCATTTTCACCCACAGGACTGCCGCATACTGGATGTTTTTCCCTTTCCACACCATTCTTTGTAAACCCTAGAAATGGTTGTGCATGAAAATCCCAGTAACTGAGCAGATTGAAATACTCAGACCGGCCCGTCTGGCACCAACAACCATGCCACGCTCAAATTTGCTTAAATCACCTTTCTTTCCCATTCTGACATTCAGTTCGGAGTTCAGGAGATTGTCTTGACCAGGACCACACCCCTAAATGCATGGAAGCAACTGCCATGTAATTGGTTGAGTTGTGCAAATACATCTACTGATGCTGCTGGACACACCTTCAGTGATGTTCCTGGAATCATTGGGTGTTTCGGGTCTTTCAACATCATACACCCTCATCCAGGTGACCCAGCTGAGGCTGATCAGACCCCAGCTTGTGTCCAGATGGCGAATCTAGCTACTTTGCCCCCATGGATCTCCTCTCTTGAGCCATAGCCATCTTGAGGCTTTCTCTGCCACTTCGGTGGTATTGTGGAT
>JACXGM010027777.1:0-14342 GCA_016801145.1 Umbra pygmaea | reverse complement strand
ATTCCAGCCCAGAGAAGCTCAGTGTGGGGTCCAGAGATGGTTGTAGTGAAGCTGGAGGACGGCAGTCAACCACTGGTTCTCAATGTGGTTGTCAAAGAAGAAGAGGAAGAGATAGACATGAACACGGAGGTTAAAAAGGAGGTGGATGTGAGGGCAGCCAAAGAGGAGGTTGTGGAAATCACCCTCAAAGAGGAGGAAGCGGAGCAGGTAGAAGGAAACACTGACCCAGGTAAGTTCAGGTGTGAAGGACGGCGAGAGGGTAAATTATAGAATTTCGTCAGTGGTCGCTTTTAATCTGATATTTTGAAGGTCACAATGTGTAGTGGTTAAACCTACAATATGTCGTTTTTGGCCGCTAGGGGTCTCTCAATTTAAAACAATAGCAAAACATTTACTTGGATGAGTGTACTGTGGTCGATAATGAGGTTCTGGGATCTTGTACTGTGGTCAATAATGAGGTTCTGGGATCGTGTACTGTGGTCGATAATGAGGTTCTGGGATCGTGTACTGTGGTCGATAATGAGGTTCTGGGATCGTGTACTGTGGTCGATAATGAGGTTCTGGGATCGTGTACTGTGGTCGATAATGAGGTTCTGGGATCGTGTAGACAACCCCAATGAAGAAGCGAGGAAGAGGAAGAGAGACCCTGCCCAGAGGAAGCCCGGGGCCACTGTCTGGAGCCAGGCCTGGATGGAGGGCTCGTCAGCGAGCGCCTGGTGGCCGGGTTTGCCACGGAGCCAGGCCGGGCACAGCCCGAAGAAGCAACGTGGCACCTCCCTCTCCATCCCATGGGCCCACCACCTGTGGAAGGAACCGCTGGGGTCGGGTGCGCTGCCAAATGGGTGGTAGTGAAGGTCAGGGGCCTCGACGGACCAGACCTGGGCAGCAGAGGCTGGCTCTGGGGACGTGGAATGTCACCTCTCTGTGGGGGAAGGAGCCGGAACTGGTGCGGGAGGTGGAGCGCTACCAATTAGATCTGGTGGGGCTTACGTCTACGCACAGTCTCTGTTCTGGAACCATTCTCCTGGATGGGGTTGGACTCTTTACTTCTCCGGAGTTGCCCAGAGTGTGAGGCACCAGGCGGGTGTGGGGATACTCACAAGCCGCCGGCTGAGCGCTGCTACGTTGGAGTTTATCCCGGTGGACGAGAGGGTCGCCTCCCTGTGCCTGCGGGTTGCTGGGGGAAAACTCTGACTGTTGTTTCTGCATATGCACCAAACAGGAGTTCAGAGTATTCGGCCTTCTTGGAGACCTTGAATGGAGTCCTGTATGGGGCTCCAGTTGGGGATTCCATAGTTCTGCTGGGGGACTTCAACGCGCATGTGGGCAATGATGGAGACACATGGAGAGGCATCATAGGGAAGAACGGCCTCCCTGACCTAAACCAGAGTGGTTGTTCATTGTTGGACTTTTGTGCTAGTCATGGATTGTCTATAATGAACACCATGTTCAAACATAGGGATGCTCATAAGTGTACTTGGTACCAGAGCACCCTAGGCCCGAAGGTCAATGATAAATTTTATAATCGTTTCGTCTGATCTGAGGCCAAATGTTTTGGACACTCGTGTGAAGGGAGGGGCGGAGTCAACCGATCACCATCTGGTGGTGAGTTGGGTCAGGGGGTGGGGGAAGACTCTGGACAGACCTGGTAAACCCAAACGGCTAGTGCGGGTGAATTGGGAACGTCTGGAGGAGGCCCCTGTCCGACAGACTTTCAACTCATGCCTCCGGCAGAGCCTTTCGTGCATCCCTGTGGAGGTTGGGGGCATTGAACCCGATTGGACAATGTTCAAAACCGCCATTGCTAAAGCTGCGGTGGGGAGCTGTGGTCTTAGGGTCTTGGGTGCCTCAAGGGGCGGTAACCCACGGACACCAAGGTGGACACTGATGGTCAGGGAAGCCGTCTGACTGAAGAAGGAGTCTTTCCGGGATATGTTGTCCGAAGGGCTGCAGCCTCTGTCGTGAAAGAGGCAAAGCAGTGGGTGTGGGAAAAGTTTGGAGAAGACATGGAGAAGGACTTTTGGTCGGCACCAAAGTGCTTCTGGAAAACCGTCTGCCACCTCAGAAGGGGGAAGCGTGGAACCATCCAAGCTGTATACAGTAAGGGTGGGACTTTGTTGACCTCAACTGAGGAGGTAATACGGCGGTGGAAGGAGCACTTTGAGGAACTTCTGAATCCTACTTCTATGCCCTATATATTAGAGGCAGAGCTAGAGAATGATGGGGGATTGTCATCAATTTCCCTGGTGCAAGTCACTGAGGTAGTCAAACAACTCCACAGTGGCAAAGCCCCAGGGATTGATGAGATCCGTCCAGAAATGCTGAAATCTCTAGGTGTGGAGGGGCTGTCTTGGTTGACACGCCTCTTTAACATTGCATGGATGGCTGGGACAGTGCCAAAGGAGTGGCAGACTGGGGTGGTGGTTCCCCTGTTCAAAAAGGGGGACCAGAGTGTGTGTGCCAATTACAGGGGTATCACACTTCTCAGCCTCCCTGGTAAGGTGCTGGAAAGGAGGGTTCGGCCAATATCCGAACCTCAGGTTGAAGAGGAACAAGGTGGATTCCGTCCTGGTCGTGGAACAACGGATCAGATCTTTATTCTCGCAAGGATCCTGGAGGGGGCCTGGGAGTATGCCCATCCTGTCTACATGTGTTTTGTGGATTTGGAGAAGGCGTATGACCGGGTCCCCCGGGAGATACTGTGGGAGGTGCTGCGGGAGTATGGGGTGAGGTGGTCCCTTCTTAGGGCCATCCAATCTCTGTATGACCAAAGCGAGAGCTTTGTCAGGGTTCTCGGCAGTAAGTCGGACTCGTTTCATGTGAGGGTTGATCTCCGCCAGGGCTGCGCTTTGTCACCAATCCTGTTTGTAGTATTTATGGACAGGATATCGAGGCGTAGTCGTGGTGGGGATGGGTTGCAGTTCGGTGGGCTGAGGATCTCATCGCTGCTTTTTGCAGATGATGTGGTCCTACTTGCATCATCGGCCTGTGACCTTCAGCACTCACTGGATCGGTTCGCAGCTAAGTGTGAAGCAGCTAGGATGAGGATCAGCACCTCTAAATCTGAGGCCATGGTTCTCAGCAGGAATCCGATGGAGTGCCTACTCCAGGTAGGGAATGAGTCCTTACCCCAAGTAAAGGAGTTCAAATACCTTGGGGTCTTGTTCGCGAGTGAGGGAACAATGGAGTCGGAGAATCGGTGCAGCGGTATTACACTCATTTTATCGCACCGTTGTAACGAAAAGAGAGCTGAGCCAGAAGGCAAAGCTCTCAATCTACCGGGCAGTTTTTGTTCCTACCCTCACCTATGGTCATGAAGGCTGGGTCATGACCGAAAGAACAAGATCCAGGGTACAAGCGGCCGAAATGGGTTTCCTCACGAGGGTGGCGGGCGTCTCCCTTAGGGTGAGAAGCTCAGTCATCCGTGAGGATCTCAGAGTAGAGACGCTGCTTCTTTGCGTTGAAAGGAGCAAGTTGAGGTGGTTTGGGCATCTGGTAAGGAGGCGCCCAGGGGGGTGTTCCAGGCACGTCCAGCTGGGAGGAGGCCTCGGGGAAGACCCAGGACTAGGTGACGGGATTATATCTCCAACCTGGCCTGGGAACGCCTCAGGAACCCCCAGTCGGAGCTGGTTAATGTGCCTCGGGAAAAGGAGTTCGGGGTCCCCTGCTGGAGCTGCTGCCCCCGCGACCCGATCCCGGATAAGCGGACAAAAATGGATGGATGGAATGGATGGTACTTGGATGACGTCGGGATGTAGCGTGGGATCGTGGGTTTTGTTGTCGTCGTCAATGTCAACCTGCCAATCTAGCGTCTCCGGCAGAATAAAATGTTCACTGACAAAGTAATGTATTGTTAAATATATTTTAACTTTAATCACGTTATGTTTGGCGGTTCCCTGGAATTTAGAGCAACTAGAAGAGTCAAAGTTATATGACGCCATTAACGGGCGACAAAATGAAGTGTCTTGTCTTTGAATTAAATTACAAATTTCTCTGGGTTTGAAAGTTGGTGGAAACATTTGGGATAATGTAAGTACACAACTAACAAATATATATAATATAGGTATAGTGGTGTTTGCTTTTAAATGCAAAGTATGTCTTTTGTTATTGTTTTGGAAATCTATAATGGGAACACTTAAAAAAATAATGGGAACACTTAAACAACACAATCCAAGTAATTTACTCCAAGTAAATCACGCTGTCCACTCAGGAAGCAACATTGATTGACAATCTATTTCACATGTTGTTGTGCAAATGGAACAGACATCAGGTGGAAATTGTAGGTATTAGCAAGACACACCCAATAAAGGAATTTTTATTTATTTATTTAACCTTTTATTTAACCAGGTAAGTTGACTAAGAACAATTTCTTATTTACAGCAACGACCTGGGAGCAATTAGGGTAAAGTGTCTTGCCCAAGGACACAACCACATTTGGCTCAGTCGGGAATCGAACTGGCAACCTTCTGACTACAAGTCTGACTCCCTACCCACTGAGCCATCTGCGCCCCCACTTTTCAGTTCCTATGCTTACTGGCTGGTGTTTTGGTCACTGTTGAATGCTGGCGGTGGTTTCACTCTAATGGTAGCATGAGACGGAGTCTACAACCCACACAAGTGGCTCAGGTAGTGCAGCTCATCCAGGATGGCACATCTGTGGCAAGAAGGTTTGCTGTGTCTGTCAGTGTAGTGTCCAGAGCATTGAGGCAATACCAGGAGACAGACCAGTACATCAGGAGACCTGGAGGAGGCTGTAGGAGGGCAACAACCCAGCAGCAGGACTGCTACCTCTGCCTTTGTGCAAGGAGGAGCACTGCCAGAGCCCTGCAAAATGACCTCCAGCAGGCCACAAATGTGCATGTTTCCACTCACACGGTCAGAAACAGACTCCATGAGGGTAGTATGAGGGCCCGACGTCCACAGGTGGGGGTTGTGCTTACAGCCCAACACCATGCAGGATGTTTGGCATTTGCCAGAGAACACCAAGATTGGCAAATTTGCCAATGGCGCCCTGTGCTCTTTACAGATGAAAGCAGGTTCACACTGAGCACATGTGACAGACGTGACAGAGTCTGGAGACGCTGTGGAGAACGTTCTGCCGCCTGCAACATCCTCCAGCATGACCGGTTTGGCGGTGGGTCAGTAATGGTGTGGGGTGGCATTTCTTTGGGGGGCCGCACAGCCCTCCATGTGCTTGCCAGAGTTAGCCTGACTGCCATTAGGTACCGAGATGAGGTCCTTAGACCCCTTGTGAGACCATATGCTGGTGCAGTTGGCCCTGGGTTCCTCCTAATGCAAGACAATGCTAGACCTCATGGCTGGAGTGTGTCAGCAGTTCCTGCAAGAGGAAGGCATTGATGCTATGGACTGGCCCGCCCGTTCCCCAGACCTGAATCCGATTGAGCACATGTGGGACATCATGTCTCGCTCCATCCACCAACGCCATGTTGCACCACAGACTGTCCAGGAGTTGTCGGATGCTTTAGTCCAGGTCTGGGAGGACATCCCTCAGGAGACCATCCGCCACTTCATCAAGAGCATGCCCAGGCGTTGTAGGGAGGTCATTCAGGCATGTGGATGCCACACACACTCCTGAACCTCATTTTGACTTGTTTTAAGGACATTACATCAAAGTTGGATCAGCCTGTAGTGTGGTTTTCCACTTTGATTATGAGTGTGACTCCATATCCAGACCTCCATGGGTTGATAAATTTGATTTCCATTGGTAATTTTTGTGTGATTTTGCTGTCAGCACATTCAACTATGTAAAGACGAAAGTATTTCAAAAGATTAGTTAATTCATTTAGATCTAGGATGTGTTATCTTAGTGTTCCCTTTATTTTTTGAGCAGTGTATTTAGTCCTAGCATTTTTAGCTTTATATGAATTTCCGAATTGATAATTTTTTCAAAAGTCACTCTTCTGATTTGTACAGAAGTTAGGGTTGTCCTTTATTTGTTTACTATAGGAGTATAGCATTAGTGAGTCTCTCAAAGGCTCTTTTAAAAAAAGAGCTCCTTATTCTAACACCTTATCTGTCCATATTCCCACAGGAGAGACCTCCAACCCAGGTTCAGCCAGTGAGCCTAGTTCTACAGCAGCAGGAAACCATAAACAAAAAGAAAAGACCTCCAGACAGAAACATCACTGCAATGACTGTTTTACTAGTTTCTATGAGCCAGAGGAGTTGAGAAAACACACTTGTAGGCCCCGCCCCTGCTCCGATTGCAAAGGCAGTTTTATTTGTCCAACACACCTCAACTCAAAACGGACTAAAGAAAGGAAGAACATGTACTTTTGTGGTGAATGTGGGAAGAGTTTTCAGGCACCAAGTATACTCAAAACACACCAGCGAAGGCACACAGGAGAAAGACCATACACCTGCTCTGTTTGTGGGAAGGGTTTTAGTCAGTCAAATCAATTAAATACACACCAGAGAACTCACACAGGAGAGAAGCCTTACAAATGTTCCCAGTGTGATAAGTGTTTCAGTCAGTTATCAACTCTCACAAAACATAGTTTAACACACACAGGAGAAAAGCCCTACAAGTGTGCTCAATGTGGGAAGAGTTTCACCAGGTTACATCATCTGAAGGCACACCATATAACTCACACTGGAGAGAAGCCTTTTCAATGCCCTCAGTGTGGGAAATGTTTCACCAGGACATATCTATTAAAGGCACACCAGGTAACTCACATAGGTAAGAAGTCATTCCACTGCACTCAGTGTGGAAAGAGTTTTGTTCATTCGTCAACTCTGAAGGCACATCAGCTACTGCATACAGGAGAGAAGCCTCACCACTGCTCTCAGTGTGGGAAGAATTTCACTCAGTTATCAACTTTGAAGAAACATCAAAGAACACACACATAAGATGTGTACTCACATTAGAAGACACTACGGCTTAATCACACAATAGTTAACAATTTCCACTGTTCTCAGACTGCTGTCACTTTTGTCAAGGGGCATGTGGTATCTGTAGTCCAGAGCTTAGACTTTAACACCAAAGCCTGGCGTAATGGTCGGACAGTATTTGGTAATGAAATGTTAAGGTGTCACAGCCCTATCATTGTACAGACTTCCACTGGAGAAAGGCAACTTCAAACCACACAAAACTCATGTAAACATTAATGTTAATGTAATTTACTCACTAGTAAAACAAAACACATGTAAACAGTTATGCCACAATACAGCAGCGTTCATACCTTTCACACTACTGGTAGCATGTTATTAACCTTGAGTATTGTAATAAACTCTTAGTTTATACTCCAATGGAGAAATTGTATTGCATTCTTACTTCCCGAGTCGGCTGTGGGCGGGACTGTTGAGGTTATGCACCATGAAGTCGGTTGCGATCTGCCAATAAAATCACTGAAGAAGACACAACACGCGTAGATTTGAACGAGTCACTGTTGAACGGTAAATAACAATTTTTCAACTACATATCAACGTTTTGGTGTCCTACTTAAACTGAAATATTAACCTGCTTTAGAGCAACATTTTTGCACTTTTTTAACGCAATTCTATTTACTCATCTGGCATTCTTGCTCAAAGTGTTGAACCAACAATAGTTTATTATCTTACGCTGATGTGTTGGCTTTTTTACATTAAGACGTGTTAGCTAAAATTCCCGACGTGACCTCACTATTCAACCCCACTAAAGAAGAGGGAGTCTGCGGGACAGAGACACACCTGTTTGGGCAGAATATTGTAAATGAAGAGCAGATTGCTATTGCAGGAACAAATGAGGGGAACATTTTCAGAATTAAAAAGAAGATGAAACCTTATATTTTAAGGAAGAGGATGTTAAAAAAGAAGAGTATTTTAAGGGGGTAGGCTTAGAGACGGAAGTTGAAACAACCATCGTGGCCAACGTTGGAACTGCACCCCCTGCGGCTCAAAAGCATTTTTACCCATAGCCTTCCATGGTTAAAGAAACTTCTATGTCAGCGGATCATTTTTTTTGGGGTACATCAATTTACCAGCACAAAAACTTAAAGGGTCCTTGTTTAAAATGTTAGGTTTTTAATAAAATGTAACATTCACTAGTAGCCGAATCCAGAGTTATTAAACTAGGCATGATGAACGCGTAGTGTTGCTACAGGTTGCTACGACAACACAAACAAACTGTTGCTACTGCGCATGTCCGTTGGGCCGGGTGTTTTGGAGCTCCGTGTTTGCTTCATGCGCTTTTGAGCAACTTTCATTGGAATGAACGAGGCTTCCTGCTGAACGCGCTATCAAGTTCTCTTAATACATGTACGATTTTAAGGTAAAGGAGGATAAACAGCCGCATGAAGTAAAACTAGAGGATGTTACAGTGAAAGAAGAAAGCATTTCAGAATCCCTAAAGTGGAGGAAGACATTTTGGGGGTGAAGTAACACCAGAAAAGCAGGACAACAGAAGATGAAAGAAAGATCAAACAACTTAGGAAGGAGATCAAAACCCTGACGAAGCAATTCAAACTGGCAAACACATGAGAAAAGCAATAAGAGCTGACAGCCAGCCTCCGCGAGCAGCTCATCAGAACAAGAAGAGCTGAGAGTTTCAAGCAGAGGCGGAAGAAGCAGGAAGCTGCTCGAGCCCAGTTTATAAAGGACCCTTACCGCTTCACCAAATAACTCCTTGGGGAGGCAAGGTCTGGGACTCTAACAAGATCCAAAGAGGAGGTGGAGCAGTCTGTTGAGGAGGTATTTAGGGACCCTACAAGAGACGAAGCCCTGGAAGGAAATCATGGGCTTATTAACATTGATCCACCTACCATATCCCTTAGCACAGAGTGTCCAGCATGGAGAGAGGTTCAAGAGGTAGTCAAGCATGCAAGATCATCTTCTGTCCCAGGTCCCAGCGGTATACCATACAATGTATACAAAAAATGCCCTAAGCTCCTCCGAAGGTTATGGAAGCTTATGCGGGTAATTTGGTCCAAGGGAACTTCCAACAAGCTGGAGAAGGGCGGAAGGGTGCTTTGTGCCCAAAGAGCAGGACAATCAATTTCACATGCTGTTGTGCAAATGGAACAGACAACAGGTGGAAAGTATAGGCAATTAGCAAGACATACTCAGTTCCTATGCTTCCTGGCTGATGTTTTGGTCACTTTTGAATGCTGGCGCTGCTTTCACTTTAGTGGTAGCATGAGACAGAGTCTACAACCCACACAAGTGACTCAAGTAGTGCAGCTCATCCAGGATGGCACATCAATGCGAGCTGTGGCAAGAAGGTTTGCTGTGTCTGTCAGCGTAGTGTCCAGAGCATGGAGGCGCTATCAGGAGACAGGCCAGTACATCAGGAGACGTGGAGGAGGCTGTAGGAGGGCAACAACCCAGCAGTAGGACCACTACCTCTGCCTTTGTGCAAGGAGGAGCAGGAGGAGCACTGCCAGAGCCCTGCAAAATGACCTCCAGCAGACCACAAATGTGCATGTGTTCACTCAAACAGTCTGAAACAGACTCCATGAGGGTGGTATGAGGGCCCGGCGTCCACAGGTGGGGGTTTTGCTTACAGCCCAACACCATGCAGGACGTTTGGCATTTGCCAGAGAACACCAAGATTGGCAAATTCGCCACTGGCACCCTGTGCTCTTCACAGATGAAAGCAGGTTCACACTGAGCACATGTGACAGACGTTACAGAGTCTGGAGACGCTGTGGAGAACGTTCTGCTGCCTGCAACATCCTCCAGCATGACCGGTTTGGCGGTGGGTCAGTAATGGTGTGGGGTGGCATTTCTTTGCGGGCTGCACAGCCCTCCATGCGCTCGCCAGAGGTAGCCTGACTGCCATTAGTTACTCAGATGAGATCCTCAGACACTTGTGAGACCATATGCTGGTGCGGTTGGCCCGGGGTTCCTCCTAATGCAAGACAATGCTAGACCTCATGTGGCTGGAGTGTGCAGCAGTTCCTGCAAGAGGAAGGCATGGATGCTATGAACTGCCCGTTCCCCAGACAGGAATCCGATTGAGCACATCTGAGACATCATTTCTCGCTCCATCCACCAACGCCACGTTGCACCACAGACTGTCCAGGAGTTGTCTGATGCTTTAGTCCAGGTCTGGGAGGACATCCCTCAGGAGACCGTCCGCCACCTCATCAGGAGCATGCCCAGGCATTGTAGGGAGGTCATACGGGCACGTGGAGGGCACACACACTACTGAGCCTCATTTTGACTTGTTCTAAGGACATTACATCAAAGTTGGATCAGCCTGTAGTGTGGTTTTCCACTTTGATTTTGAGTTTGACTCCATATCCAGACCTCCATGGGTTGGTAAATTTGATTTCTATTTATAATTTTTGTGTGATTTTGTTGTCAGCACATTAAACTATGTAAAAACGAAAGTATTTCATACGATTAGTTCCTTCCGATCTAGGATGTGTTATCTTAGTGTTCCCTTTAAAAAATAAATAAAGTGTATAACAATAATATTCACTAAAATATCTACTGATTTTAAGTGTCTCTATAATGGAAGTATTGAAAGGGGTACAACAGGTATTAATAGAAGCAGAATACTTTTGGGTAATAAAAAATAGCTACAAAATAAACTTAAAATAAAGCACATCCTTTTTTTTTAATCTTCAACATAGGAATGCCACCAAGAAGAATGTACTGAAATAAGTCACTAATAAAGGATCCACTTATGACTCGCAAATGAGATTCTGGAACAGGAAGTAAAATACTTCAAACAGATGTTTTCCTTTCAGTCTTCTCCATTACCTTTAACAGATTTTAATTGTATGAGTTTTTCCCTGATAATAATTTCAAATTAACAACTTTGCAAGGAGACTTATGCGAAGGACTAATTACTCAGGAGGAACTGCTTGAAGCTATCACAACATTAAAAGCTGGAAAAGCTCCCGGACTGGATCAAAACTTTTTTTATATTAAGAGGTCCATTATTAGCATGTTTTAATCATACGTATGTAAACAGTAGATTGTCAGACACACAACAAGAAAACCTGACCTCATTATTATTGAAACAGGATTTAAGCGAAGCATATAAAAACCTGTATATTTAAAAAAACTGGAGTCCTCTTACACTGCAATGCTGTGATGCCAAAATATTTGCCAAATGCATAGCTCTTAGAATTAAATTTATTTTTATTTTATATTATTAATCCTAATCAGACAGGCTTCCTGCATGGACAATACATGGAATATTTCAATTTTGGAGACTGTCTTATAAAATGGGTTAAAGTTAGATGTAAAATTATAAATAATGGCTATATCTTGCAAGATTTCAATTAAGCAGGGCTGTCCACTGTCTGCTTTCCTTTTCACTGTGACAGTGGCTCCGTGGGTCAAGTAGGTTGACTAGCAACTGGAAGGTTGGTGGTTCGATCCTTGGGTCCTCCTGACCAACTGTCGAAGGTGTCCGTGAGCAAGACACTTAACCCCACTTGCTCCCAACGAGCTGGCTGGGGCCTTGCATGGCTGACACCACCATCGGTGTATGAATGAGTGAATGAATGGGTGAATATGAGGCTCTGTAAAGCGCTTTGGTGGCCATTGACGGTTAGAAAAAGCGCTTTCTAAATGCAGTCCATTTACCTTTTTTACCATTTACTGTTGCAATTGAAATGTTAGCCAATAAAATCTGAACTAACAACAACATTAAGGGCCTGGAAATCAATGGCTTACAAACAAAGGTATCTATGTATGCCGATGACTCATGTTTCCTTTTGCAACCTCAGTTGGAATCATTAAATCGCCTCCTAAAGGATCTAGATACATTTTCAAACATATCTGGATTAAAATCTAATTACGATAAGTGTACTATATTACATATTGGAGCACTAAAACATTCAAATTTTAAATTGCAATGTAGATTACCAATAAAGTGGGCTGATGGGGACGTAAACATACTGGGTATACAGATACCATATGAAAGATCGAGTTGTATTCAAGAAAATTATTTAACAAAACTAGCTAAAATAGATAAAATATTGCTACCCTGGAAAGGACAGCACCTCACTACCCTAGAATATTATGGTTGTGACGTTTCTGTAAAAATTGAGTAGTTCTACCTACAAAGTTACACTCAGACTTGGAGTTAAGGTTCTATTTGTGGCCTAATCATCTTTTGGAATATTTACAGAAGGACCAATCAGAATACTGTCTCTATTATGCCAGGTTGTCCTTTTCACCCCATAATTTAGAAGATGGAAAAATGTCTTGTAAAACCAAGGCCAGATTTATCCGCAATTTAAGGGTTCTTGATTTCATCGATAAACTAACAAAGAACAGGTGAGTTCTCTTCTTACTAATCACTTTCAGTTCTAGTTGAGGAAATTGTCATTAGCAAGGAGATAATCTCTACCAAATAGGCAATCTATAATACCAGGCTATTGATAGTGCGTTATTGTTAATTTACTAGCCTACATGTAATTTAGCCATCATTTTGAGGAAAACTCTAACCTACAGTGGGATTTTATGAAGTAATATCTTTCTCATGCTTTTGGATTCTGATTAAGGCAACTTTTAAAAATAGCTATCGTTAGCTATTTAACAGATCATGTCGGAATACTTGTGCTTTAAAGATTATAATTTTATACTTAATTATCTGTGCTACATGAGCTGAACTGTGACTTGGAATCTTTTTTTGGAGGTTTTGCGGTCATTCATGCAGATTAAGGAGCAATGCGACCTAAAATCAAACACAATTCGCTTACAGTTCAGCTCACATACCACAGAGTTTGTGGATTGACTGATCAAGTCTGTTTTCCGAAGATGGCGCCTGGTTGTATACACAAACGGTAATGTCCTTTAAACTATATTTCTAATAAACTGTCTGTACACTTACAAAGTTGTCAATGCTTTGGTTTGCATGTAGGGAGCCTCATTATGCAAAAGTAGTAGGCCTACACTGAATAACTACTTGCCATGTATGTGTGTGTGCTAGTTTTACAGAGTCGGTTGGGTGGAAATCAAAAAGACTATTTCATTGATGTTGAAGAAATAATTGTTCAATAGGGCTTAATGTTAGATTGCCAAAATAAGCTAGTTGTGTGTTGATAAATAATGAATAAGAATAGTATGTGATGTAAGAGGGGGACATGACACCCTACTGCTCAGAAAACCCAGCTGGTCAGCAAAAGAGGTATGGGGTCGAGGGTGCGAGTAAGGACACAGAACCAAAAGTACCGTATAAACAAAGGGCTTTTTATTTGCCACGGTAAATAATGACAGTTTTAAATAATATGTTCGGGAGGAGAGGCTGCGCAGACCAAAGGAAAGAAATAAAACAAAGGTTAACTCTACCCTGATCTATACTAACACACACAGAACCTACACCGGCACACGAATTAGGCGCCCTAACCAAAGTACAGGTGTGGTCTGTTCAGGTCTTGCCTAGTGTGTATAACAGGGGAGTTACCCTACGTGTGGTGTAAGGCCAGGCCGTCTTGCCTAACACCCCCAAGTGCTTCCTCTCCCCCTCTGGAAAACAAAGAGAAAAAATGATTAATACAAATTTCACAATTAACAAATACTATTACCACACTAAAACACCACTAGCACACTAAATACTAACACTCACACCATATGCCTAACACTCTCTAACAAACAAAGCTCTCACTCACCACACCACAAATGCTAACAGTAGGGATGGCTGACGCGAAACAGTCGTTCCGAAGCTTTGCGAGATCCCGAAGCGCAGATGTTTCAAATCACTGATTCGAAACGTGATTCAAAACACCCATGTCACGGAACTATGGCCAAACGGAGCCTCTAAGTGTTTCACTAAGTGTTTCATCAGGTGTGATCTGCCGAATCAGCGTTTGATTGACACGGTCGGAAACAGACCATGCAATCGCACAGCTGTATAAAAGTGAAATCAACAGATATTGACCTCGTGGGTTTTTGTAAGAGCAGTTTGAGAGGAGGGGATTTTTGGTGATATAGTGACATATTTATAGTGCGATTTCTTTAGTTATATTTAGGATTACATTTAAATTTACACAACACATTGACTGATAGGCTACAGACACAGAGTATACATATAGTGACATTAATAGATAGCCTACATACATAATATATATAGACAGCTACATTAATAGATAGATAGATTAAAGATAGGCTACAGATATAAATACATAGATAGATAATAGATACATAGATTATAGATACATATCTAAATAAATAGATAGATTACATATAGATATTATACATATCTAAATACATAGATATATTGTAGATACATATATCTAATTACATAGATAGATTAGAGATACATATCTAGATAGATTAGGATAGATAGATAAAATGGAGGCTCCCCAGAAGAGATGCCGTACATCTGTGGTGTGGGAGCATTTCCATTTAGAAACCCCAAATAAAGTGAGATGTGTGTATTG
>JACXGM010027776.1:0-14342 GCA_016801145.1 Umbra pygmaea | reverse complement strand
GAAAACTTGAAAAAGGATTTGTTAAATTCATCATACCAAACTGCTTATTTCAATGTTTTTTAGATGTTAACAGAATCGCACCAAAAAACGAATTACTGATAAAAGGTCCTTTTACAAAAAGACAATGTGTAAGTAGTATAAATGTCTAGCTTTACATTGTTAGTTACAACTAGTTTACACAGTAATTAATGATTTGAACCTATTGTACTGTAGTGTCTTTTATCAGACAAATGAAGTGCAAGTTGATCCAAGCAGCAGTAAAGAGACAGAAAGAGAAACATGGTCACAGGTGAGGTCTGAAAAAAGTCTAGTAGTGATTATGACAGTAAGTGTTGAAATTAATTATGATATTGTTTTTAAGGCACAATGTGTTCATACTGAGCTAAACTAATGCCATGAAGAAATATTCAGAAGAAGAATAGTGTATATACAGTGGGTGAAATTATGTAGGCCTATTGAACATGGCACCATTTTTCTCAGTAAATATATTTTCAAAAGCACTATTGACATGAAATTTTCCCCAGATGTTGGTAACAACCCAAGTAATAAATACATATTAAAATAATATATATATATAATATATATAAAAATAAGTTGAGAAATGAAGATGTGTGATAATGTGAAATGACACAGGGAAAAAGTATTGAACACATGAAGAAAGGTAGGTGCAAATGGCAAGAAAAGCCATGACAACAGCTGAAAAACATCAGTAATTAAAAAGCAATCCAGCCCCCTGTCAGTACAAATGAATATCAGCTGGTTTCGTCCCAACTGATGGCCTACAAAAAAGGTCTCATTGCCAAGAGTCACAGAAGACATATCTCATGACGGGTAAAAGCAAAGAGCGGGCTGAACTAATTGTTGCAAAACATAGTTATGGCATCGGTTATAGGCACATTTCTAAGCTTCTGAATGTTCCAGTGAGCACTGTTGGGGCCATAATACAGGAGTGGAAAGATAATCATTTCACCATATATTTGCCTCGACCAGGTGCTCCTCGCAACATTTCTGACAGAGGAGTGAAAATAATAATCAGAAGAGTTGTGTAACTTTTTGGAAATTAGGTTTAAAACACACTAGAGACTTTGTGCCTGCAGACTTTAAGAAACCAAAATTCTATTTAGCTAGCTAATATTAGATTAAGAAATAAGTTTAGTTAACCACTGGACTTACGTACTGTTACAGAACTCTGAATAAACCTGAATATATTTCAATACTTCTGACCTACTGTATGTAATGCAGTATCGTGTGTGTGTGTGTGTGTGTGTTTGCACAAACACTTTTTGCTCATGCTTATAGCAACAGGCAGGAGCGTCGATAGCAAATAGAATGGTTAAAACTGTGTTCCCACCAATGTTCAAACCAAACCTACGCCCTTGGTTGAGCGTAAAAGGTGGTGGGGATTGGAGTGGGTCCCAGCTGTGGCCCTATTTGATCGTCGCAGGGACATAACCTTGTTGGCTCTGCCAGGTGCAGGTTCAGCAAGCCCATTGGTGGCTGGTACCAAAATGTTTTCTTCCGATACCCTCCCATCTCTACTTTGGGGCTGCATCGAAGAGTGTTCAACCCTGGACATTACTTGGTTAGGGAATTTGTGTACCTGCTCTGGTATTCTTTGCCTGACGCTTGGTAATTGAAGACCACCAGCCATCTTCTGACTGGATATAGGCACTTGTGGAGATCCTGGGGTTGCCGGCCTCAGCCCCTGGGCTCCCTGTCGGTTTGCGTCGGTATCACCCTGCCACACAAACATTCCTTCCACTTCACTTAAACTCCCCTCTTCACGGATACTATCCAGAAGTCCAAAATCCACTTCCCCCACTTCATCCTCCCCTGGATGTTGCAAGTGAAAAGGACAAAGCTCAGTCCTGTGAATTTGTTTTACTGGTCCATTTCCATTAGTGGGCACAATGGTGTAAACTGAATTTCGAACATTCGGACATATTACTACTATAAACAGTGGGATCCCAGTAATCCTGGATCTTCTGGCGGCCTCATTTACTGTGATCAAGTCGCAACACTAGTTGACCCTCAGAGTTCCTGACCATGCTTAACTTTAGTATTATGAGATTTTGCACGTCTTTCAGCTGCTGTCTGAAGGAGTTGCCTTGCCTTACAGTACACGTGTGTCAGTTTCTCTTGATGCTCAGCTACCCAGTTGGTAATTTTCCTTTGCCTCTGGTCCTCCGCCCCAGCATAACATCTATGGGAAGTTGTGGCTTCTGTCCAAACATCAAAACAAAAGGTGAGTAACCTGTGGACTGATGTTCTGTGGTGTTATAAGCAAATAGCATCTGAGGCCAGCATGACTTATCTTGTGAGGGCAGGGTACGGAGGAGGTCATGCAATGTTCTATTGAAGCGTTCACACTGCCCATTACCCTGAGGCCGGTAGGGAGTTGTCCATGTCTTGGTGATGTTATAAGTACAACATAATTACTCAATTAACTGGCTTTCAAAACAAAGCCCTTGGTCAGAGTGAATTTGGTAGGGAACTCCAAATATATAAAACCACTTGCAAACCAGAATTTCAGCCACCATTTGTGCCGTTTGATCTTTAGTTGGAACAGCCTGTGTAAACTTCGAGAAAACATCAGTCATTATTAAAACATTCTCCCATCCCTCCTTCGATGGCTCCAAAACTGTAAAATCAATAGCTAGTATATCCAGGGGTTTTGATGCCATTAAGCGGCCCATATAACTGCAAACTTTGGGTTGAACAGCTTTGGATAAAGTACATCTGTCACAATTGTTGCACCACTGTTCAATATCACTACTCATTCCTGGCCAGTAACATCTGTCTCACTAACTTGGTGGTCCATTCTACACCCTGGTGGCCATGCTCATTATGCAGACTAGTCAGTACTTCCTTCTGCATGGATGCTGGTAGGAGTACTTGGTGGATGTCCTTGCCTCCATCCTGTGGACTGAATCGTTGATACAGTACACCATCTTTCCCCAAAAGCCTGCTCCATTGCCTAACCAACTCTAGCAGTTTAGGGGATGCCTGCTCCCATTCCCTCCTATCCGGAGGAAGTTGTCTTCCAGAAAATGAGAAAGGGCCCAATTACTGTGTCCGAAGCTTGCGAAAGAGTCATACTGCCCTTTGGACATACTGGAAGTGAGGTAACTGTCTGTTGTAATGCAGTCATCTTGCAGCCATCAGCAGGTTGGGCTTCTTGAATGCTCTGCCTTAACGTAGAGGGCAGACCAGTAAGTGGTGCCAGCTCCCCCACTGACGATTCTGTTGCAGTATACTGCCGAGACAGGGAGTCAGCATTTGCATTTGACTTGCCCGGCTTGTATTAAATGTCCAGATCAAAAATGACCAATTGGGATGCCCATTGCTACTCCCAAGCTCCAAGCTTGGCTGTCTGAAGATGACTCAGTGGGTTGTTATCAGTATATACTGTACATCTGTGGCCTAACAGATACTCCTGGAACTTTTCTGCCACCGCCCATCTTAGAGCAACAAACTCCAGCTTCATGGAACTATAATTGTCCATATTACGCTCAGCCTTGCGCAGGCTTCGACTGGCATAGGAGATGGGTCTAATTCTTCCGTCGTCCTCCTGGGACAAAACTGCACCTAGCCCCTGATGACTAGCATCAATTTCAAGGATAAAAGGCTTCGTAAAATCTGCATAGGCCAGAATGGGGGCAGTGGTTAACTTGTCTTTCAAAGTATTAAATGCAGTATTACATGACTCTGTCCAATGCTGTTGAAAGTTTATTCTCCAGTCCCTCTTGGTGTTTGGCATCACCGCTGCCACTAGGGCATTAAGGGGACCAGCAATTTTAGAAAAACCTTCCACAAAATGCAGATAATAACTGGCAAATCCCAAAAATGACTTCAGCTCTTGAAGGTTTTGGGGCTTTTCCCACCGTGCCACTGCGGCAATCTTTTCTGGGTCCGCAGACACTCCTTCGGAAGACACAATATGGCCTAAGTACTTCACTTTTTCCTGAAAGAGACAGCACTTACTTGGCTAGACTTTTAAGTTTTCCTTTTGACGGTGCTGCAGGACCAACTCCAACCTCTGAAGATGCTGCTCAAAAGAACACGAGAAGACAATTATATAATCAAATACAGGAGCAAGGACTAGAACCTTTGATCTGAAAATATTCTCTCCAGCCTTTGAAAAGTACTGGGTGCATTAGAGTCTAAAATGCATCCTGTTATATTCAAAAAGCCCAAATGGTGTACAGAATGCTGTTTTCTGACGATCAGCTTCCACTACTGGCACCTGGTTACACTAGCCAAATCGAGTGTAGAAAACCATTTGGCACCAGACAATGCATCCAGAGACTTGTCTATCCTAGGAAGGGGGTAGGCATCCTTTCTAGATTTGGCATTAAGCTGTCGGTAGTCGACACAGGCAGAGTGATCCATCTTTTTCACCAAAACAATGGGTGAGGCATATGGACTACTACACTCCCTGACAATTTGGGAGTCAATGAGCTGCTCAATATGTTTTTTTGCAGCCTCATACTGTGATGGAGGTAAGCGCCTATAGCGCTGTCAAACAGGTTAATCATCAAGTAAAGGGATTTGATGTTGAACCAGTGAGGAACACCATACATCACCGTTGTCCTTTGAGAACACCTCTTTATATTTTGAAAGCAGGGTCTTAGCTGCTCTCTTGTGATGGGGACAGGTTGGACAATTCAATAGTTTCACAGATGCTTTCCAATTGTTTTCCTCTGTGGCCATTTGTGTATGTATTGAAACTACTCTCCCCTGTTGAGTTTCTTCCTCCCTGAACTCAACTACATGTTCCGTCACTGGGAGGACCTCAACCAGGAGCAACGCACCCAGTAAGGCTATAGCTGGCAGATAAGCAAGACTCGTATTTACATTGGCCACCGGAATATACACTTGTCCCTGTTTTACCGTAAGTAGGGCTGAAGATAACAACACCCCTGGTGGCAAATGGCTCCGGTCTGCCTCTCCAGGCTCCAGTAGGGCCACATATGTCTCCTGAGCATTACCTCTGGGGGCCGTTGCAGGCACTAACACTGTGGATCCTGCTGGAATGTGAACAGGGGTTTTGGCTTTCGCGTGAACCTTTCCCAACTCTTACAGTTGGTTGCTTCTCCAGTTGTTGACATTGCAGCAGCACCTCTCTCCAGCCTGTTTCTGCCTGTGTTACAGGGGGAAGAGAAAACAAAGCAGGCCCATGGTGTCCAAGTAACTCTGTATAGCACAGACTGATCGTATTCATCCCTACTAGTCCAGAGGGGTGTTCCATAAAACTAGTTTAGAAAACAAGCCAGGCTTATTTGGTTAGTCAATCTTATTTTCAGTGAATTCCGTTCCATAAAGCTAACTGAAAATAGTTCAAACTCAGTTACCCTGGCAACTTATGCTGGGAATGTAACCTGGTCCAGGGCAGGCTAATTGTCAGGCTAAGCCTAGCTTGATGCGTAACCAGAATACCGTTAACACTGACCTGTGCTTGGAATGTGATGATATTACATCGGACTCTCTGGCATGCTGCCATTTGATATCATGTAACCATTATCGGTCCAAAAATTAAAGCAAATGCACTTTAATAATAAATGTAATACATTTGAACATACAAAACGTGTAACAAATGCAAAAAACTGAAGTTACATTTGTTTAGTTGGTGTGATTGTTGTACTGAATCAATTAAATATCTATAAATATTATTTATGTGTTGGACGCATAATCATGGCGTGTCCTTTCATTTGTATGGTGGTGGATGAGGTAGCGATAATCATATGCAGGGCATTTCAAAGAGAATGTACTTTCAGGGACAGGGCAGACCCGTTTGCTTTTTCTGACAACTACCTGCTTGAGCGGTATGGATAGCATATATATTTGTAGATTACATTGTAGTTTCATGTGCTGTACGTGCTACATGAAATTGCCTGTCTGAGGAGAGGCAACCAAGTATGGCTGTAGAGGAAGACTGGAGTATTGAAGAAATTTGAGGACAATGAAACAGGAAGGGTGACCATACGCCCTCTTTCCCCCGAACATGTCCTTTTTGATTACTGTTGTTTCAGCATCACTGTTTTGTGCTAGCTAAAGGAATGCAGAGTTTTTTTGTCGAACGCAGATATTTTTTCAGAATAATAGCGCTCATTCCAATACATGAAATAATCGTTGTAAATTCTTTTTAAAGCTAGTGAATTATAATCAAATCAAATTGTGTTGTGTCTTTAAGGAACTATTAAAATAGTTTGATAGGAAAAAAAGATTGTTTTTAATAACAATTGTAGAAGATATACAGTACACTAAATGAATATATTGTCTCATTTAAACTAAACTATTCCTCGTGCCAAAACCTGTGCTATGGATAAATGTTTAATAGGATGCGTTTAACCCAAATATAGTCTCAAACCCTTGAATACTTGAGGCAGTATAGCACACACAATTTGATTTGATTAAAATTCACCATCTTTAAAATGAATTTACAATGATTATTTCATGCAATGGAATGAGCGCTATTATTCTGAAACAAAAATGTTATTTTCACTTAAATTGCTGCTGTCAAAGTTAGTCACTCTCACACACAAACACACACGTCAATGTATTGTGACAAATATTGTATTGGACTTTTATTGATTATAGTAATGTACATTTGTAAGTAGTTGCTACACATTTAAAAGATCAGCAATTTCTTGCCAGCCTTTCTCTTTTGTTTGATTAATTGCTGCGGTATTCCTTTTTTGGTAATCATATGTTTCGAAAAGCAAACGCTGCTCAGTCGCGGTGAACATCGCTGCTCTTTCTTTTCCCTTATTTGCCATGGTAAATTGATGAATCTATGCTCCACAATCAGGGCTTCTTAAGAATGGCTAGTTTGAATTAGTGAGATCACATGAGCTTCAATTTACAGTTATGGAACAGATTTAAGCGCAGCTAATTATCTCGGTTAATTCAAGTCTCGTTTTGGACTTTAATCTTCGCTTTTCTAAGCGGCCTTTATGGAATACCCCCCAGGAGTTATATCCTTCTGCTTCCCCAGAGTGGGTGTATCCTTTACCACCAATATTCCACTACAGGGTATAGTTTTGCCCAATACCGTCACATCCAACTCCAAATAACCAAGGTATGGTATATCCAAGCCATTAGCAGCTTTAAGTTTAAGCCAGCCACAATTTTTTAATGCCTCCATCCCAAGAGGTTCCAAGAATGTACGGAAATAATTCTCTGTTATGGTGCTAACCATTGAGCCTGTATCCAGCAGACATGAAACATTAATCCCTCCCATACACACTTGGACTGCTGGACACTGACCCACTAGATGCTGTACAATTGCAGGGACAACTGTAAACATGTTATCCAAGCCTTGTGTATCCCCTACTGATGTTTGGAACTTGACAACAGTAGGAGCTAGTTTTCCATCACCAAATGCAAGGGCTTCTTCCCTTTGAAGTCATTTGGCATAATCGTTCTGCAGGAATGAGCCGCATGACCTAACTTGCCACATCTCCAACATTGTCGGAGAGGTTCCTTAGTGGAATTTTGCTGAGGCTGTGCTTTTATTTGGGACTGTTTTGGGGTACACCCAGGTGTAGATTGGAAAGCTTCAAAATGCTCAATTAGTGCCTTTATCAGGATCTGTTGTTGATCAAACATCTCCTTCATTTGGATCTGCTGCTGCTCCAGCAATGCTTTCATCTCTGTCCATTCTGCCACTTTTCCTGTTACATCTGAGGATTTTGGAGCCAATTGTATTGATTCACAGTCCATTAATTCAGTATGTTGACTCCAGGAGGAGGACCTACCTTCCTGACCCCCATTATCACCCTCTTCAACCCACCTTATTGCCTCCTCCCGAACCTCCCACAAAGTAATCCTGGCGTTAAGTCTTACTAACCTCTTGAGTTCTCTCCGTAACAACCAGTCTCTCACATTTCGTATAAATTGGTCCCTCAACACCTGACCATGGTTGGGGAATCCCTCTGGGTCGCTAGAAAGGATAGAATCCATCAAAAAACATTAACGCATGGGAGAACTCTGTCAGAGACTCACTCTCCTTCTGTTTTCTCTCAAAAAACTCATGTTGCAAAGCTACAAAGGGTTGAGGATCACCATAAAGCCCCCTCAGAGTTTGAAATATTGCCTCAGGGTTCTCCCTTTCAAAACGTGGCCGCAGCTTTACTTCCAGTCGAGCCTCCCCTCCAAGGTGATCTAACAGAAATCGCACCTTGTCTTTGGTGGACCAATGCTGATCATCGATACATGACTCTGCCTCTTCAATCCAATCCCCCACACCGAGGTTCCTTCTGGGACCATCATTTCCATAAAACTTCTGACAGCATTAATGAGGTCAATAACTATGATACCAAAACCCTAATAACCATTTATCCCCACATTATACCTTCTTTAATCATTCTTCCCAGCATAGGTTCTCACCTTACTGCTGCATCTTTTACTTGTCTCTGATTACACAAGCAATGTAAAGGGTTAGCAATTAGTATATACCATAACATCAGATTACATATTACCCAACCAAACAAACACTCTGGCTTACCGTGTGCCTGCTTGCTGTGTGGGCCCAATCAAGAACTACCTATTGCACAATGCACACTTTTCTCTTATATGGACTTCCTGTGTGCCTATAATGTAGGTTCCTGCCAGGTCCTAAGTTCCACCCGCTACATTATGTTCAGAGAGTGAGTTGCTATGGCAACTTACATACCCTGAAAGTTACCTCCGTCTTACCCTTAAACTTACCCGGGTATGTCACATAACCCGCTTTCTGGAATACCCCCCTGATCTCATCTTCAGGCTTGCATTATTATTATTATATTACCCGTTATACACGCATCAGAGAATTTGCAATTCCAATTTCTGTTGTTTGTTTAAGGTGATTTTGTGCGCTCTGAAGGCAGCAATGCCAGTACGCGTTGGTACATATTTTAACTTTGATTTTAACTGTAATTAATGTGTTGACTTATATGTTGTGAAAACAGAACTGTGCTTCTCCTCTCCACACGTTGTCTTTAAACATGTCCTTGAAGTTCTTTTATTTTCTTACGTCATAAAAGAGTCTACGGAGAGCCTGTTCACTCGTTATTAAGCTCCATTGTACCGAACGGAAGTTTTCCCTAGAGTTAAATTTCTCAATTTATTAGACATTCTCTGATGTGAAAGCTTTCATTGACTGAATGCAGGTTCGAAAAACATTTTATTACCGTGCGAATTAATCGCACGAAAAAAACGTGACCAGAGTACAAAAGCCTTTAATATTCAAAGTAGCCCAATCTGGCTATAAACCACGGACATGGCAACACTGAAGGCAACCAACCATGAAGCTACTAGCTCTGGCTAGAGATTAGGTAG
Source organism: Umbra pygmaea (assembly GCA_016801145.1). Lineage (NCBI taxonomy): Eukaryota > Metazoa > Chordata > Actinopteri > Esociformes > Umbridae > Umbra > Umbra pygmaea. The sequence continues at coordinate 5,021 of JACXGM010027776.1, read as the reverse complement.
GATAGTAGAATTTCGGTTTCTCTTCACAATAAAAGTGCCGTTAAATGATGCTAAAATGTTGTATAACATTCAACCATAGATTGCATTCAACGTAGGAATAAAAAATTACAACGAACACTGTCCTTTCGTATATAGCACTGTATATGCACTGTAGAGATCATTGGTAGAGAGATCATTCTTGGTAGAATTGTAATTGTCATTACATATTTGGAACATTAGATTCTACATATCTATTTGTTTTTTTTTGGTGGCTGTTAATCAATAAAATAAGTAAAGAGTCATTGAAGTTTACACGATATAACATCCTGAACATTATTATTTTTGAATATATAACTTCAGCAGTAGTAGTCTAACATTGAAAAAATGTTAGCATTGTGTAGTTTGTATGACATGAATCCAAAACGTTTGAATGTGTATGTGTATACATTTTTATTTTGAAGGCTAGCGAGGTCGACGCAGTAAATGTCGAGAGTAAACGTCAGTACGTGTTACATAGCACGCATGCGTCGTTTTAACCATTCTAGTCGTGTTCACTGGATATGCCATTGGGACACTCGCCTGATTCAAGACAAAAACTCGGTTGAAACAAAAATTAGTACATCAGTATTATTATTTACTGTTAGTTTCGGTTCATGCGAACCTGATTGATCAATCTTTTGGAAAGAGCCATAGCCAACAGCAGTTAAGTTTTCGCTTGTTGGTGAGCTAGCAATAGTGTAACAATAATGGAAAGGTAATCGTCAGAGGTTCTTTTTTTACAGTATGAGGAAACGGCACTTCGTAATTGCCTGGAAGGTAACGCCTGGATAGAAGATACTGCCTTAGCTAGATTGTTTGTTGACCGTTAAACCAACATGAGTATGACATTGTCCTGTCCGTGCTTTCATGTCATTATTTGTGTCATATCTTTAATCAATGGGATTGGACACTGCAACAAGGGTGAGTAAACACATTTTATTAGCTACTGTATATATGGCCACAACATAGAGGTAGTACTGTAGCAGTTTTCATTTTTGGTTACTGTCGAGGAGGCGTACTGTACTGGCTACAGGCCACGATAACTTATTACTAGCTTATACACAACGATGTACCGTATAGCTTAGCACAGTATCCAATTCCTAGACCAAATCGCTGGTTTTGTATTAGTAATACTAACTAGCCCCTTTACCAAGCGTCCAAGAATTATGTCACCTTCCATGGGAATCAAAGTTTGAAATACATATCATAGTCTGTTAACAACTTGCTAGTGAACATTTCAACAGGTATCTTGATCAAGGTTGATTAGATACTAGATACACAAAAATTACTGCTACTAACCTCGAAATATTTCACCAGTAACACTGCGTAGAAATATTGTAATAGATTTAGTACTACTTTGTCTGTAGGCTTCAATCAACACTGTCTTATTTGTAACTATGTTCGACCGGACGTTTTGTACACACCTAAGCAGCTTATCTTCTATAGAGACTAAGTTAATAAGGATATGTCTAGCCAACACCAATCTCAATATTATCCAAACGAAATATGCAAGTTCCAGTTGAACGCTGTTCAAAATTAATGCATTTTTTGCTTCAATGCAAGTCACAACTATCCCTTTTGAGATACCTCTTCAAATCCCCGATCCCCATGTATTGATAAACTGGATGGTTTGAGCTATTAATGCTTATTGATTGACAACAGTGTTATATATGAGACCACCATATACCATGGGTATGTATGACAAATAATGTAACTGATGTGATAACTATGGAAAGCCATTTTTGTCAATATCACATAAATAAATATGGCTATGAAATAAGTCCTGAAATAAATAAATGACACAATGAATATGTAACTACTCAAATATAAATATATAAATGCAGTCCAATAAAATACATTGTTTTTTATTTCACAATGGCGTTTTTCAAAGGAAACCTTTTATTTATTTTTTTCAGGGGACTTATATTTCATAATTCCACATTTATTTATTTCAAGGCACTCTTATATCATAATGGCACATTTCATATTATCCATTTGTTATATTCAAATGAATGGGGCGTGGTTATCTCTCACAGATTCAAACCAAATCAACAGCACCCGTTTTGAAGACTTTATTGAAAAGCCTCAGGCGGATAAGTGGTCTTGAAAATATAGACATAGATATCAAAGTTTTAAATAGTTTGAGACTGATTGAGCACTGTTTTTGTGTGGAAGATGTCATAGAACCTTCAAGCACAGGTGCGGGACGTCTGCCTATGGAAATTGCAAGTGATATGCTCTCTACCTTTGTGTTGTCTGGTCTATCAACCTGAGAAATCGCGGATCTGTTTGGTGTGTCACAAAGCATGATGCAGAGGAGATCGATTTGTCAACCTGAGAAATCGCAGATCTGTTTGGTGTGTCAAAAAGCACGATTTAGAGATCTCCTCTGAATTGTGCTGGGTAACACACCAAACAGATAACCGATGGGTTGATAGACCAGATAATACATAGTTAGCGAGCATATCTTCATAAGCTTATGACATCTTCCACACAAACACGGAGATCAATCGCTCGCAAACTATTTAAATCTTCGAAATCTATGTCTATATTTTCAAGATCACTTATCCGCTCGAGTATTTCAATGGTCAAACATACGGGTGCTGTGTGTTTAAATCTGTGAGATAACCACGCACCATTCATTTGAATATAACAAATGGATATTATGAAATGTGTGATTATGATATAAGAGTGCCTTGAAATAAATAAATGTGGAATTATGAAATAAAAGTCACCTGAAATGAATAAAAGGTTTCCTTTGAAAAACACCATTATGAAATAAAAAACAATTTATTTATTTTATTGGACTGCGTTTATATATTTATATTTAAATATTTATATATTTATTGTGTCATTTATTTATTTCAGGACTTATTTCATAGCCATATTTATTCATTTAATATTGACAAAAATGTATTTCTATAGATAACCGACTTAATATGGCAATAAGGGTCCTCGGAGGTTGTGGTACACTAGCGTTCAAATGTTTGTAGTCACCCAGAAGTGTCATGTGTTTTGATAGAAATTGATACCATGATGAGACATTACATTAATAAGAAATTATACTCAAAACATGATTAAATACTGATGAGCTAAAAGGACACTGAAATAAAGGCTGCTGAAAAAGTGTATTTGCGGTTGCATTTGAATAATTAATTATACATCAGTAATTTCCAATAATGATAGATATTTGATATTTTATTTATATTTGAGAATTGAGAAGGATTCAATTGCGACAGTTTTAAAAGAACGGTGGCTTGTTGGTATTAGTTCTAATTTATTTTGTATGCTTTCAGATAAGCATAAAATCAACCATGATTTGATGATCTACATGGGTAGATGAGTAAGAATGATCAACTGTAAGGCCATTTGTAGTGACGATATTTTGAGCAAATCAGCCTAAACATAAATTCGCTCATGTCCTCTGTGTATTGATTAAATAGTGGAAGTATTCTCTTTGTGACAAATCACTTTCAAATGTGGATTGTGGTTATTTTGGCACACATGTTGAGAAGAAGCAATACCCTCACTGTACAGATGCATTTAAAAAAAAATAGAATATTGTGGAAAAGTTATTTTTTCTGTAATTTAATTAAGGGACACCTTCATATATTCTAGATTCATTACACATAAAGTGACATTTTAACCCTTTTTTGTTTAAATCTTGATGATTAAAGCTAACAGCTCATGGAAATCAAAAATTCAGTATCTGAAATTATTTGAATAAATCATTTATAATTAGGGCTGGGCGATAATTCAATATTTATCCTTATCGAGTTTTTGAAAATAGAAGAAGATATCCCATATCGACATATCGCGATAACAGCTGGTTTTGTTCTGAAACAAAGAAACATCCAACAAATGAGGAGTATTTCATATTGCTTGTAGTTCAGTTTTACCTGAAACTTCTAAATATAAATATAACAAGGTCAATCAATACATTTTTGTATGTATTGTTTTTATTTGTTTATACAGCAAACACTTTGATTTAATCAAGTCACAGCAGGTCCTATATATATATATTAATATATCGCCAGGCATATCGTATCGAAAAAATATCTATTTTATAATCGTGATATCATTTTTTGGCCATATCGCCCAGCCCTATTTATAATACACAAATGTGGACGTAAGAAGAGTTTCCTGAGACTTTAAACTGTCAGGCTAGTTCAGTACACACAATTACAATCATGGGCAAGACTGCTGACTTGACAGTTGTCCAGAATAAAAATATGGAAACACAAATGTACAAATTCAAAATTGGCAAAATTGTAAAAAAAAGCATGACAAAAATCCCAGAATATATACGATGTGACAATGCCATTTTAGACAACCTTGTTCCAGAGAAGCACCATTCAGCTTCATGAGTCATTGGTGCTTCAAAATGTGCTTGATCTTTTTGTAACATCTTCTCCTCATCTGAGTTACTGTAATTTACTTGTCCCAGTAGGAGGGAAGTTGCTTACAATGTTCCAAGGACCAAACCTCTGCCTCCACCACATATATACTGCTGCAACATGAGTTTAAATCCTAATCTCAGAATATAAACTCCACCACATATATACTGCTGCAATTTGGGTTTAAATCCTAATCTCAGAATATAAACTCCACCACATATATACTGCTGCAACTTGAGTTTAAATCCTACTCTCAGAATATAAACTCCACCACATATATACTGCTGCAACATGAGTTTAAATCCTACTCTCAGAATATAAACTCCACCACATATATACTGCTGCACCTTGAGTTTAAATCCTACTCTCAGAATATAAACTCCAGTTTAAATCCTACTCTCAGAATATAAACTCCACCACATATATACTGCTGCACCTTGAGTTTAAATCCTAATCTCAGAATATAAACTCCACCACATATATACTGCTGCAACTTGAGTTTAAATCCTACTCTCAGAATATAAATTCCACCACATATATACTGCTGCACCTTGAGTTTAAATCCTAATCTCAGAATATAAACTCCACCACATATATACTGCTGCA
>JACXGM010027775.1:0-14343 GCA_016801145.1 Umbra pygmaea | reverse complement strand
ACACACACACACACACACACACACACACACACACACACACACACACACACACACACACACACAATGCTTACAGAATTAACAAATTACTAGTGATGTCATGTAAAGGCTGTTAGGTGAGAATGCTAACAAATCTGACATTTAAATTTTTGTCATTTAGCAGACGCTCTCATCCAGAACCACATACAGTAAATAAATACATACATACATACATACATATATACATTTCAAAAAGCTGGGTGTAACAATATACTGTAAGCTCATAAGTTAAATACAGTGTAGTGTAGTTTCCAAATGCCATTTGTGAGATTGAACATACAAGCAAAGATGAAAAAGTCCAGGGGTCCCACAGAAGGTGAGGCAATTGGCCAGCTGCATTTGTGTTTGAGGGATTAATAACCGAATATGAATGGCAGCGGATATTCTTAGGAAAAACATCTCAACACTGACTCTCCCATGTTCGGTGAGAGTTGCTGCAAAAAAGTAGGGTTATAATCACTAACTGGATATCACTTATATGGACAAAAATTAAGATGGGAACACATGACTACTATCCTGAATGTTGTGTGGTTTTCTGGCACCCAGAGCTATTTGAACCACCAGGCACAAGGGCCTCTGCTGGCCTGTCATAATGCTTGTCTGTTTTTTGTTGTTGAAGCCACTTCAGATTCTATCAATTCCAATACATTATTATTACTCAAGACTGCTCAATTACAGCGGAAAGTGTTGTGGAACTGTTTAAATGTACTGAGTGTCCGGACTGAACTTACCGCAGTTGTTAGGTTTTGCAATCTCAAAGAGCACTGTCCCAGTTTCCAGATCTCTAATCTTGAAACGTGTGAAATCAATATTGAAGACATTGTCCTCAGGTTTACATAGATAATCTGGAAGTAAACTTGCAGTTAGCTTTTCATACAATCCAAAAATCTGGTGTTTTGACAGCTTCCTTGATTGTCAACATTATTGCCTCACAGGACTAGTAAATGTGTAGATATTAATCTCCCATGGGCAAAGTCTGAATAAACTGAAGCAACTAACAATCCTACGCCATGTTTTTGCTTCTGTGTTTCAGAGATGGGATCTATCATAACTAAAAACTCTCTACAATACCAGATTTGAAAAGTAATTAATTAAAGTCAGTGAGCTTGATGCTCAGCTACTGTATATTACAAAATATAACGTTGTGCAGTTTGTCTGCCACATAAATGATAGTTACGTATCATAACGACGTTCGCCAATTGAACTAACAATAATACATTTCTTTATAATTTACGTTAATCAATTAAACTCAGCTAATCATCTGTTCAAATTACGCTCCAATCAGATGAATTAAAAACATTACCCCGTGTAACAACACGCAGTCCAAGTACGTCGTCCGGGGTAATGTCTCTTGCTAGCGCTCTGAGCTCGTCTTCTGTAACAACAGGCCGCTGTTGATCACTTTGATTTCGTCGCGATTTGAGTCTCTTCATCACACCGCCACCAGACTTTCGCTCCCTGGAATTTGCAGCTGGACCTCCTATATCGGTGTCCGGTCCTTTGACTGTGGCTGCCGTCTTGTTACGAGAGTTAGAGCCGTTCATATTCAGCGATCTTGGATGTTCTGTGTTTATTTACACGACTAGCTATGGCTGTTTGCAACTTTTGTAAATTCAAGATGGCGATGCGTCTGAATATACTCGACTGTAATTGGCTAGAACACTCAATGGTTACCATAGTGATGCCATGTTACCTAGGAAGCGGAGTTGATGCGCACTAGTTGTTGATAACTAACTATGGAAATTAATTGTAATTTAAATGGAGAGGACAATAGTTGTGTTAAAAAACTGGTTAACAAATATTTGAACAGGAGACACGAATCAAACTCATTAAACACAAGTTAATATCAAAAAACACAAATGTGATTTTTTTCATAAATTGTACAGTTTGAACAAAGTGTGTGGCCTGGCCTCGTATAGCTACATTATTAATCAGGCTTTTGAGTCAGTATGTAAACATCGTTGGAGAGTCAACTTAGTTAACTCAGTGAATTATTAACATTTTGTCTAAGAGTATGCATTATGACAATAGACCAGTGGTTCTCAACTGGGAGGGTCCCGGCCCATTAGGGGGCTTCAGAGAGCGGCCAGGAGGGCCATAAATAGACTGAGAAAAGTTGTATTTTTATTGTAACACATATTTTACTAAATACACAACCCAGATGTCACTTAATCTATAAAATCATAATTCATTTAATCATTGTTTTTGCTTTGAAATGTATAAAGTAGAAACATCTGTCAGTAGTAATATTTGATACTGCCTAGTAACGCCATTGCTAGCCTCTAATCTGGAAGGTATTTCAAACTGGTTCACCAGGTGGGTGGAATTAATGATAAGGTAGAAGAGAAAACTAGGCTATTAGGCTCTCGTAGGGTAAGAGTTAACTGCTTCTCTATACTGTAGGCATGGTTATGGTCTTCCCAAATATAGAAATTGCAAATATTATCATATGGTTAAACAGCTTGTGAACCTTTCATATAATAAATGTTAACATAATAAAAACATAGAATTATACACGAGTTAGATAAAATAGCACATTTATTAAAAAGAGACTTTTTGCACTTATCAGCAGTTCTGACTTTGTAGATGTTATTTGTAGAGCCACAACTGAGTAAGGAGGGGGCATTTCACATCACTCCATTAGTCCACCTGCTGCTTAAAGCCCTCAGGCATTGTAGTATTACCTATTGATCTTGTTCATATTCTCTCTCACACATATTCACACCAATTCATTCATAGTATGTGATTCATGACTGCTGTGGCACAAGAGGGTGTATGACTGCTGCCTGACTGTACCTCAGTAAAAATAAATGGTAACTAAAAAAAGACTTAACATCTGGCAGCAAGTATTTGGTTTGCATTTTTGCACAGTAGGGAAAAATAAAAAATGCAAAGTAGTCAAAAGCTCACAAAAAAAATGAAAGCAGATAATGGTAAAGCACAAATGTATTCAAAATCAAGGCAACAAAAACAAACAAAAAATGACACAGCAAATGATAGACTATTGTGTTGATTATAAACCAGGCAGTGCAAAATTTCCAACCATAAAAATGTATGGTAAAAAGTAAAACAGATCCTGAGAAAAAAAGATACACATTCCTTAGTAACCATTAAGGACATCTCAAGGTTAAAACCTACAGTCTTATTTAAATTATACAATAAATGTCAATCCTTGATTGGACAGCCAGCGTTCACTTGGCTGCAAGTCAAGAAACCTTTTCTGTTCTACTTTAGAGCCTCTCTAATGCATCCCCTGCCAAAACACCACATAATAAAACAAAAAGAATCACCTCAATAGCATTTAGATAAGAAAATTACCACTGTCACACCTCAGTATGTGTGATTGTACCTTTTCGTATATACACACGCAACTGTCTAGAGTTCAATTAGCCAACAAAGAGTCATGACTTTGGTGCTAAATAAAATTAATTACTTTTTGCAGATTTTCAAACAAGGAACAAAGGTGCTTTATCGTATAATGTATGGATTATATATATATATATATATAGATATATATATATATATATAACACACACATGCACACATACATACAAACCAAACAACAACTGTAAGCTGACAACCTATAATAACTTTCTCCTGGCTGTTTGTTTCCAGTAGCCTGGAACATAGATGGAAACCTCACAAGTGGGATTTTAAACACCTGGATCATCTATTTGTCAAGTATTCATAAGTATAAAACCATTATAATTGTGTAGAGGCTTGAGGAAACATGTAAGACAAGTCATTAAAATAGGCTTGGTAAAGGACCTATCCTTTGTGGAAAGTGTTGAAAGGCAATTAGAGACATACCAACATTGCAAACATGCAGCTACTGACAGAACGAATATAGGATGTCATTGGGACACCTTAGAGATGAGTAACAAAATGCTGAGGTCTACTTCAAGGGAAGTTTTTCACACCCCAGATGTGGAAAGGTTTAATGAGACAAAAAGTGTACGCCAGTAATGATTATTATTATTATTAGACTTATCTAGGTGAAAATCAAGGTTCAAAGTATAAATAAAGTTAAAAAAGAAATAAACAAATTGAGGAAACTAGTGTTTATGCTAATGCAAACTTTGAGTAGGGAATCCTAGGAGCTGTTCTGATGTCTACGATGAACTGGGTTCATTTGCCCTTACCCTTACTTGAAAAACAAGAATGTGCCATAGAAAACAAGAGGAAAGGCATAAGCCAGCTCTGTGCCATGCCACAGGCACATGGAAAACCTATTGAGAGGTGACTTTCATTGAGTAATTCAGGTGAAATCCATGGAGCGAACAATTCCCAATAGTGAATAATACAATCATATTCACTCACAGGTGCACAATGAAACTACAAGACCGGTGCAAGACAACTGTTTTTACATGTTGATTGGTAACTCCAAAATGAGTAAGCTTGCAAACTATAAAAAAAACAATATGGAAAGTTATTTAAAAATGGCAAAACAAATTTCTATGATCAGCACCAGTTTTGATTTAGTTCACCACAGAAAATCTAGGATAGAGTTTTTAACAACTGTATATCATTTCTATTCAAACCCTCTAGGAAGCTATCTGGTAAATGCATTACATATAAGGATTCCTTATATGTTGTATAGTTTTGACAATATTTTATTTATGTATTAGCTGGCTGTACCTTTACTACCCTGGCAATGCATAGCTTGTGGTGTGTAAATAATTAATTCCCAGGCCCACTAGCTTATACACAATTCTTCATATTCCAATATAGTAAGTCTTTCAAAATCAGGATTTACATTGTGTGTGTGTATATATTTCTATCCAAACAGAAATGCCACAAGTTAGTGTAATAGATTACCTTTCTGGGTTGGGCTGAGTTCACAACTTTTGGGAAGATCCTCAGTAAGTCCCTATTGACCAGGTAAAAGATGTTCATAACTTTCCAGTGCTCTATGAAAAACTAAAACATGACTACACTTTAAAAAAGCTGTAATTTGACAGGAAAGCCACTGTAAAAGTTTACATTCTAAAATGACAGAACTTCTTTTACCTGGTCATTAGGGTCGTACTGAGGAACTTCCCATAAGTTGTGAACTCAGCCCAACCCAGAAAGGGAATCTACTACACTAACCTGTGGCATCTGTGTGTGTGTGTGTGTGTGTGTGTGTGTGTGTATATATATATTAATATAAAAGCACTTGGGCCCTTGCAGTTTTTCTGATGAATAAGTGTATTGGGACAACACCATTTAATGTTTGTTAAATCTTGACCTCATACTTAATTATCACTACAGCAAAAACAATGAGCTAAAAAACAACACCACACAAAACACTCTTTGGTGAAACAAAAGGCATGCAATCATAAAATGAGTGGAATAGACAGTGAACACCATGTCAACACAGACAAGCTCCACATTTCCACTCTTACACTTCTGTGAGATTTAAAATTGTTAAGGACTTGGCAATGTAACTCAATCACTCTGAACAATTTCCCAATCTATCAGAGGTGACTTTTAACCATCACCAAACTGAACCATTGTACTGTTAAGTGGATTCTCAAAGGAGTAAAGCGCCCTTACCCTGGAGATGCATTAAGGCGTGACATCAGCCTCAGTATTTCCGGTGCTACATACACGTTTACCCAGTATAATCCTATGAACGAAAGTCAGATCAGGTGGAGGTAAAACTAAATCCACAGTTTTTCTAACTGTCAATCTGACAGGACAAATAAAGTTTGTGGAAGAACAAGCACTACGAGTCTTGGCAAATACAACGATCAGCCCCAAATAAAATGATAGGGCTGAGTTCAGCACGCACAACAAAATCATGTCATACAATCAAACAAAAAATATTTATTTTCCCATTTATATATCAGCTGATTTAATTTTTCCACCAATGACAATAGGTTTCTCCGACTTTACAGAGTATCAAAGGCAGAAAAATTTATTGATGCATCTTCTTCTGGGAATGTTGCCACTTTAATTATAAGGAGACCGATTCCTACACCGTACTGCAATGCTAAATGTTTGTCGCCCTAATGCATCTCCAGTCATTCCAATTCTCTACAGCCCTGCTTTATAAAAAAAAGGTAGTTGTTAACACAGATATTCATGAGTGGAAATTTACTAGTGATCATGTTTCAGGAAATATGTTTTTCTATTTGATATTTGCAAATCATGAGTTTCTTTTAACATGATGCAACAGAATTGTGAAACCAATCTTTGATTTTTGAAAAACAATCAGCTTCCGTTTAAAACATGAAATTTGTCAATGCTCTACATTGACTAAACTGAGGCTGTAAAAGTACACACCAGTTACTTTTCTGAATATGACCTGGATCACCGCTGATTAAACAATGGACCTGACTGCTATAGGCACACTGCCTATCTACATTCCTTTCATTTCAAGCCACACCCCCTCAAAAAGCCATATTTTTAGTTTATAAACAGGGACAGTCAATCACATTCCACTCAGTAATTCAAGCCATGTCCTAAGACAAACCTGGTTTCAAAGTGGTAAAACCTGTCTTGTCTATGTGATTTGGTAATATGCAACATGGTGGATATCAGATGTACAAAACACACTCAATAACTCATTCAGTCCCTTCATCTCCTTTTCTCTGTGCGGTCTTTAAATTCAGTGAGGAAGGCATTTTACTCTGCCTTCTGCCTGCCCTGCATTCCACGTGTCTTGTCTCTTTTGTTGTCTCGTCACCATTATCCCCATGGCTTTTGTGCCGTCTCCTGCTGTACGTTTGCCTTCGCTTGTGTCTCTGATGATACTTTCTTGCCCCCTTAACCCTTCATAGTCTCGTCCATCATGTTCCAGTTTCCCCCTCTATTACAATCTCACAGCCGACACAGGCAGAAGAGTGTAGGAATGAACACCCCAAACGCCACCAGGATCGGAAACATTAGGCTGCTATTGTCGGCCGCATATGGGTTTGGTGTTCTGGGGCCTGACTGGACCCTGTACTTGGGAGCTGTTGACGCACTCTTCTTACCACCTTCCTCCCCCACCTCAGTCTCCTCTTCTTCGTCCTCTTCAAGTTCTTCCCGTTTTTCCAGTCCAGGGTGTGGTTGGAGTTTAGGTACATCTGAGATTCAGAAAGACAAATGGGAGGTGATTATTCAGTCAAGACCAACGACAGAGCAAAGAGTCATGAGTTACCACAAAAAGACATGCTGGTAGAACATATTCTAAATATGGAAGCTACAGTAGGTCAACTGCAGCAACACCAGTTCACATTCAAAACAACTGCAGCTTCATTCTCAAGCTAATAGTTCACTTCTTAATAAAATACATCTATAAACTACGTGTTCCAGGACTGTCATTCATTGTTGTTACGTTAGGTGTGTGTTGCTATGAATAATCTCATGTTATTTTGGGAATATTGTTTATAGATTAAAACAATCCTGACTGCTCAAAAGCCATTCAAAATGTACTTTTAGAAGTCGCTATATGATGTCTGTAAGCTGTTCACTGCTCAAAAAACAGTGTTTAAGATCTAGTTACCGTAAGAGGCACACAGATAAAGTAGCGCAGTGGGCTACAATCCTGTGTAGGTGTATATTCTTATAAATTGGCACTATTCACTTCATAAGAAACTATTACTTTTAATTTAAATAATACTGGTGGGTTTGTCTTTTAAAATGGTAAATGGTAAATGGACTGCATTTATATAGCTCCTTCATCTACAGTATATACTAGATAGATGCAGGAATTTGCCATTTCAAATCCCTCGTAGGAATACCGTTTTTGTAATTGTATTTTTATTAGGCCTATTAATTAAATTAGAAAAACATTTTAATTTAAATAAAGCCTTGTTTGTTTTAATACTGTTTTAAGAAAGAGAAATATTGTAGAGTATCCTGTATCTCCATTCTTCATCCTACTAATTCAATAAACCAATGGGTGTCTAGCCTACTCTATTATGTTCTTGAATGCATTCCTGAATCCTGTGTGAAAAGTTATACTGTATAAATAGCCTACTGTACATCAAAGTACAGTTTCACTTTGCAGGACAAAAATAGGTAATGAACAAGATTGTTTTTGTAAGTTCTTATACTGTATACAGTATGAACCAGTAGTGTATCCAAATGGTAAATTAATAATGGTAACCAAAGTCCCTCCCCACTAATGGTGCACCGTTGACTATACATTACCATTAAAATACTTTTCGTTGTTTTAACACATTTGCTGGCTATACTTTATCATTCATTGAGAGGCAATTGTGCTGATTAGCTCCTGCCTCAAGTTTTATTAAGACTTTTGCTACGCTAACATTACTGTATGCTCCACGGTTACAACACGACGTCTTTGGCCATGCCGACTTCCGAATGCCAAATGTCGGACATTAAATACTGTAGCTATTGGTAAACGGAGTAGTTAGGGACCAGGGGAAAATTGCATCATGCAAAGCTTCGATTTCTATACGAGAGATTACACATTTCGTTTTTTTAAATAGCTTATATTTATCCCAAAATGCATCGGTTCACTCTTCATAATGCCATCTAACAGACACAAGACATGATTTTTATCAAATATCTATTGAACCCCAGTCTCCAGCTCCTCAGACGAGGAACATACAACTTACGCCATTGAAGCAGTGAAGGACAGCGTTGCTTTTTAGGTATGTAACATGCACTAAAGGAATTTTAAAATAAAAAAGGCAGATTAGATCTGACAATTATTTGGCAGGAATGTAGTTCATTTCTTACAATGCTATATTTAAATTCACAATTGAGTTGGTTTAATGATAAAGAAATGCCCTGTTGTCTGCAGTACAGTACAGTCGATTAACAAGGTGAAATGCTTATGATAATTTTCGCTCCTCAGAGCCACCTGGTGGCCATTTTTTGTATTGTTTTCTCTTAAAAACAGGCTACCGAAATTTATTTAACTTGCTTTCGACACGGCATTAGGTTAATTTTTTCAACTACTCGTAATCGCAAATATCTATCAGTCAATCACGTAGCTGTAAGTTAATGCATTTAAACATGGTCAAGCTGAAGTTCAAAGCAAAAATATGAAGGGGTAAAAAAGATCATTTAAGTTACTTTAAATGTGGCATAGTTGTTGATGCCAGATGGGCTGGAATGAGTATGTAATTGCCGCAATTACATTATCATAATGTTTAATTTGTTTTCAACCAATGTTATAATTTAGAATGATATAAATTGCATTTAGTATTATTTAGTGAATTTATTTGATAAGAGTTAAGTACCTTTATTTTGAAGTCTCCGCGCAAAGCCCTTTGGGATAGGCATGAGTGATAGATGAAAGAAGTTAACAGCAACTGAATCACGGACATTTTAATGCTTTGATCAAGTTTAATATTGTAATTGCAAATGTAAGCGATGTAAGGAAACCTCAATTCCCTTGTGTACAGCATGCAGCCAACGAGGTATGTTGTTTTGTGATATTTTACTTTGGTGAACGTTGTTTCACATCCTGTGCATGTCATTGTATGTTCACATTAAGCTAATGTGGTCCTTATCTTGTTGTTATACTGTGTGTTTAGTTTTCACGGCGGATTTGGAGAAGAAGCTTCCAATAAACCTGTAACAAGAAAACCACTTGTGTCTGCTAGTGCTTCGAGGGAATTACAGAGTATTTCAGAAAGTGCGGATCTACTGGGATTTTCCTGCACAACCATCTCTAGGGTCTACAGAGAACAGTTAGAAAGTGAAAATATCCAGTGAGTGGCAGTTCTCTGGTCAAAAATGCCTAGTTGTTGGCAGAGGTCAGAGAAGAATGGCCAGACTGGTTCGAGCTGATACAGGGAACAGTAACTGAAATAACCACTTGTTTCAAACATGGTATGCAAAGCGCCTCTCTGAATGCACAATGTGTTGAACCTTGAAGCAAATTGGCTTAGCAGCAGAAGACCACAATGGATGTCACACTGAGGCTACAATTTACACAGGCCCACCAAAATAGAACAATAGAAAATTTGAAAACTGTTGCCTGGTCTAAGGATTCTTGATTTCTGCTGCGACATTCACATGGTAGGGTCAGAATTTGGCGTAAATAACATGAAAGCATGGATCCATCCTTTGTTTTATCAACAAGCTGGTGGTGGTGTAATGGTGTGGGGGATATATTATTGGCTCACATTGTGCCCCTTAGTACCAATTGAGCATTGATTTAATGCCACAGCTTAACTGAGTATTGTTGCTGATCATTTCCATCCCTTTATGACCACAGTGTAACAATCTTCTAATGGTTACTTCCAGCAGGATAACACACCATGTCAAAAAGCACATCTGTCAAACTGGTTTCTTGAACACAACAATGAGATAATTGTACTCAAATTGCTTCCAAAGTCACAATCCAATCTAGCACCTTTGGGATGTAGTGGAACGGGAGATTTGCATCATGGATGGCCAACCGACAAATCTGCAGCAACTGCGTGATGCGATAATGTCAATATGGATTAAAATCTGAGGAATGTTTCCAGCACCTTGTTAAATCTATGCCACAAACAATGAAGGCAGTTCTGAAGGCAAAAGGGGGTCCAAAGGTCATGTTGAATAAACTAGGAAGCAAATTGAATGGGGGCAAAGAAAATGTGTTTTACTTCACTGGTTTTGGCAAAGATTTCCTGAGACAAGAAAACAGAAACACTCAATGTAGTCTCAAGACTAGACTCACTACAGCACTAGAAAATAGTGTTAAGGGTTTGTCTAATTACCATACTATAATGCATGCATTGAGGAGAGTGTGATGGATTGCAATAATTTTGGTACTTAAGTCAAGCAATAGATTAAGTTGGCTTTTATGCAATTTCTTTATTAGCTTTTATGACTTATAGCCTATTTGCTCTTTGACTGGACATATTATGAGAATAAAGTTGCAGCACTTAATACTCAGTAATGGTAACAATTTACTAAACCAGTAGCATTGAGTTCAATAGCTACTACAACAGACTCCCTATGTTAGCCTCCTCTATAGAATAGATATCTGCCTTTTAAATTGTCATCTGTTTTGTCAGCTGTCATTGCAATGTTCTAATGATAAGTAGCTCTTTTCCTCAGCTTGATTTTGCTCATACTGTTAAAATGTTAAGCCTTTATCACTGCTACACTTTTTCTTCCTATTGTACATTGACACATTTTACATTGATAAAGCATATCACTTCACTCTAAAACTGGACTTTCCTACTTGCAGAATTGATTGTTACCAAAAGGTTAGGCTATGCATGGTTCATTCACATAATGACCATGTTTAATTCTGTCCAGGAAATAATTGTACAATTAAAACTTTTTGTTCGGAGATGGAAATACACCCAAGAGGAATGAATACATCCTCAGTGCATCCCCTTTACAACTGCCAGTAGTCAAATGCTGAACTGTGCTGTTTCCAATGTTGGAAAGAGTGCGTTCCCCAGCTAACAACCATAATTGTTTTACTATTATTTAGCTAGGCAAGTTGACTAAGAACAATTTCTTATTTACAGCAATGACCTTGGAGCAATTAGGGTTAACTGTCTTGTTCAGACAGAACTTTCACATTGGAACCAGGGTCCTTACCAGTCACAGGCCATAACCATTAGGCCATCTTGCCACTCCAGTTAATCTTACAGGCACACAAAATACCACAAAGCACTCGTGTAACAAAACAAATAACAAATGTCTGACATCCCACCCATTTACACAAAAGGCACAAAGCTAATTTGCATTGGCCTGTGTGTCACGCATTGCACCTTTGGTATTCCGAAACCAGGATTCTGAAATGACACAGCTGAAATACAAGTGACTTAGACCACTGCACTCACATTAAGTATGAAATAGTTCTCCAAACTGTTCACCTTCAATTCCAAAATGGATTTGCATATTCTTTTTAAATAAATTCTGCCAAATTCATATCTGCACATTTCTACAAGTGTAAGGGGTTAAGTATGCTCACCGTCCAATGTCCCCTTCATCACGTATAGAGCACAGACCTTGGGGTTGTCATAATAACCCTGAGAAAACACAGGGTTGTTATCAGTTTACAGCATAGATAAAGCCATCTGTCAAATGGAAAATACAGTGCCATATGCCCTAAAAATAGAATTGTTACATAGGGAAAAAAAATAGGAATAATAGTAGGTAAGCCAGTCTCTCAACTGTTCAATTTCAGGACAAACCTGATATCGAAACACTTTAAATGTTTCAGAGGAAAAACTGATTACAAACACATTTAAGAAGTCTTAACTCACCTTGACAAACTCCACAGTGAGTTTGCCGTTAAAGGTGGACACCTCCCCTTGGACACTCAGCTTACCTCGCCGTATAGAAAACAGTACAATCTCATCGTGAGCTGTACTGTGACCCACCCGATCAAAGATATCCAAGTCTTTCACCACTACATGGTCATTAAGACGCACATCAAATACCTGAAGACAGAATCACTTCACTCAGAGATTTTGTAACATAAAAACCAGATAGGACATATTTATTCTAAAGTGTACAGGTTTGTAAAATGTATTCATATATTTAAGCAATGAGGCACAAGAGGCAAGTGTGATCTTAGGCATGACACATCAAAGGGTGAGTGGACACCATTCTCAGCAGTGGTATTTTGGCAATATACCACAGACCCCCGAAATGCCAAAGCAGTTAGATGGGTAAATGTACATTAGTGCAATACATGGTCTCATATACCATAGCTATCAGCCAATCAGCATTCAGGATTTGAAGCACCCGGTTTATAATAATACACAAGACTATCAACAGTAATATGTTGCAAACTTTTCCAAAATTTCACATCATAAAAGTATCAACATTCTTTGCTCTTTGCTGTAATTATAACATTACACTGAATTATTGTAATAGAAATCTGAAGCGTACCTTCTGCTGAGACTGTGCAAAGTACACCTCTGCATACTTCATGACTAGTATATAGTCTCCTTCCTCACGAATCGGCACCTCATAGCCAAAAGAGTCCTCATTGTAGCGTTCTGTCTGGTAGAGTATCTGATCCTCAGGACTAGAGCGCAGAATGGGCAAACGCATTCCGTAATCTGACGCTAGAGGAAAATAAACAGGAAGAAATGTTGAACATTGCCCACTTTTAAGCCAGACACATTTACAACCAAACTCACACAGTGCCAGACCGACAGCTTCATGTCATGGGTTTTACAATGTGTAGAACATATTCCATAGGGATATTACTGGTCCACGCTGGACCAATTGCATCATTCAGTTGCAGCAGATCGGCTGGTATTCATGCTGCAAACACTCCATTCATAAATATGTTACTTCAAGGCATGCCTTATTGGGGTGCAATCTTGGGGCATGTCACTGAAATTAACTTAACTCGCTAACATATTTCTGGAAATATACTGAAGCATGCGACAAGGAACATAATCTTTTTTAAGTATCCATGTGACAAAGGGTACACTGTACTCAAGATGAGTAGTCCTTTCAACTTATTTTATTATTCACTGTGGCCTTCAAATGCTGATAAAGAGTTCTAAAGTGTGCAGAGACAACATTCCCAAAACCATTATATTAAGGCAGCACAATGGGTTTTATGGGAACATGCTAATATGCAGAACCTGACTATCATCATGACCCAACAAGAACAAGGTTTCATCATGTTGAATGCATGTCATTGTTTCAGTATTCTGGATGAAGTCAGTATATTTGTGGTCTTTTTATATGGAGGGGAAAACCCGTTTCACAGACCATTGATAAATCGTAAAATGTTTTATTTAGATTGTACTATATGTATGAGAAATGCCTTTTAGCATCTTTTTGCAAGTAATCTTAACGAGGAACACAGCCTTTGAATATAACAATTACTCCAGTAATTGTGTTATGTACACATATACAATCCATTCATTATATTGTCTCCTCTGTATATACTACGTCTCCATTTCCAGTATTTTTTTCAGATTATATTTTGTATAATAATATATAGACCTTAATATCTTTTTATTTTATTGCATTTTCTGGAGTCATGGCATAAGATTTTCTGTACATGCAAGTACACCTGCGTTTCTTTTCGCCAGGCAAATAAAACCAAACAAACAATAAATACTGTATACATGTGTCGCTTTTACTTGAACTAGCTATATTGCCATCACTATAGGGACTAATTCTTCAATGACGTGCTTCATTTTTGAGGGAGGAGTATAAAAAATATGCCTGGCCACAAGACCGAGGTGAAATCAGTTTCACATTCGAGATTCAACAGACATTCACATTCGTACCTCCGTTTAGGCTCCCTGCCATATTTAGGGACCGGGGTGAAAGAGTAAACACCTTGTATCAGAAAATAAAAAATGCTATTTGTATGGTCACAGACACCTCAGTCTCGATGCATACCACTCAAGTACATAGTGGCTTTGATCTTCA
>JACXGM010027774.1:0-14343 GCA_016801145.1 Umbra pygmaea | reverse complement strand
GTTAATACTATTTTATCCCTGCATCTAGTGTGAGCTTAGAGAGAGTTTAGTGGCTTCAAGTACTATTAGCTCCGTTAATACTATTTTATCAGTTGCGGCTAGTACTGAGGATGGCGGATTAACAGTTGGACTCAGAGAAGAAAGCACTTTCCCTGAACTGGATCACCAAGAGCGGTTCATAGACAAAGGTGAAGAAAACAATTAAATTCCATAGTTCTTCTAACATCACACATTTTGATTTGCAATGTTGATTCTTATGGTGATAGCAACAGTGGTACCACTGATAGCCTAGAAGCCACAATGCGAGATTCTGACCTATCTACCTTCTCCTGACTCCCCCATAATTCTCTGGCAGTGTAGTGACATAACATAATATAAAGGACATTAAAGAGACAAAAATATCAGCACAGCTGTGTAAAAAGTACAAATATGCACTTGATATGAATGAAAATATCAGTATGTTGTTTTCCGTCAGCCATCAAGAGCAAGGTAAATAAACACACGATTGATCGTGATTAAGAAATTGTATACTTAAACAAAAGTGATTCACTAGTTATATATTAAGGCCAGTATGTTCCCTCCAGTGAATTACAATAGACTCTTTTTAATCTGGCCTCTTAATTATCCAGCCATTTTCCGGCAGGAAATAATGCAACAACCAGCCATGTGTAGTACCGACGTAATAATAGTAAAGCAATTTCTTGACAAAACGAGGAGTATCTTCAATAAAGCAAACTGAAATGTCCATCACTTTTTTCCACACTGTCAACATTTGTAATAAATGTATAGGAGTTCAATCAAGTTATATATTCTTCTTCAATAATTTGTTTGCCTACCAATAGAAACTGTCATTTACAACAAAAGTGCAGATTTATCCTTATTTGCCGAAACCAGATTTGCCATGTCTGTGTATCTCCTATGGGAGCACTATCTACATGTGACAAAACATATTTTTTGACTCTATTGAATAAAAAATAAGGAATTAGGAATAATGTAAATCATCAGTTAAATATGCATTTAATTATAGAGACAAGTGTTTTGATAATATGTAAACTCTGTTGTGCGTAAGGAAATTGGGCTAGTTTTATGTCATTTTAAATGTTTTTTAACCATGACATTTTTGATAGACCTGGCAAAAATGACTGCAACCCTTTTTCCAGATCTGTTGATTCACCAGTGTCAGCATAGTGAGTAGGCTATTTTATCTTGGAATAAACTGTAGTGATTAACTTCTGAGAAGTCAAACAAGAAATTGCTGTTGGAAAAACTAAGTAATTTTTTTTTTGTACACACAATTATCATTACTAGTAATAAGTCTTGTAACTATCCTGCACAAAATGAATGAACAAATCTCTTAGTTGAAATGAAGCACTGGTTTTTGTTGTGCATGTATCATTGACAGCATACTAGCTGTGCAAGTCAGACCAAAAACATCCAGACCTAAAGTGAACGTATCTGCAAGACTACCGGGATGTTTGTTACCATGTATGTAGGTGAACTGCGCTGTTTGGTATATGTTTTCTATTTTTCATTTATCTATATCTATCTCATTAAATGAGATTTATTATCTCATTTATTCCATTACCTTTGAACTTGCCGGTTCCTTCTCCCTCTTGTGTGCTTACACTGTAATGAAAGATCTAATGAATAAGTTATAGTAACTGTTTTCTATACTTTGCCTCCACTTAACATAATGAGCTTTGAAATTTCATCAGTTATTACTATTCCAACTCAAGTTTGTAAGACAGTTCAGTGAAATGTAAATTTCAGTGTGTCCATTTAACAGTGTGAGTTGTGTTTACTCACATTTTTAAGGCAGCAATTGAACATACATTTTAAAGTAGAACCACCTTGATATTTTTTACAGTGTACAGTATGCATTCTGGGACCTGGGATTTACAGTGAGGCAAGCATGGAAAACATTAGAGTTACATGCACTCTCAGTATCTGGAACACTTGCTAACCTGGCATGCCTCTGTGCAAGGAATGGCCAGATTAGCAACAGTCTAGTGTAATTTTAAACTAGTTGATTTACACTAGTTGATATTGAAAGGGGCAGCAATTCAGGAGTCTTTGGATGTGGAAGATCCATTCATACAGAAAGAAAGAAGGTGTGTTCAAAATATTACTGGTATGGCTTTTAAGGACAATAAGTAAAAAATAGATGATATAAGGGCACCAACCAGTCTCCGCCTTGGGCCCACTTGGGGAAACTCAGGGGTATGTGCATAGAATAATGTTGATATTCATTAACAATACTAATATGCTAATGTAAGATAAACACCAATGATAACATCTCAGCCCTGTACAGAACACTAGTGGGAGTTCTCCTTCCCATTTTCCTCCTGAAAAGACAAATGAGCTTCCACAAATAGACATGAGAGGTAACAGTGCAGTGCAGAATACAGTGGGTTGTAAGATACCCAAGTAGCCAGTCATTACTCACAGTCCAGACCCACTACACACATATTCACATAGATCATAGACAGGGACTTTGAAGAGACAAATTCACATAATAAAAATGATAATTATATTCCTATATTCCATATGAATGGCATACTAATTAAAGGTAAGTTTGAGATGAGAGAAAGGGGTTACATGTTGTTCACCTGGATGTTGGTGTTTGAGATGTATGATGGGTCAGATAGACAGTCTAATTCCACTTGCCCTCCCCAGCTTTGCACCCCACATCATCCCATCCAGATATCTATTAACCTGATGGCCCAGAATGACCTACCGACCCAAGGCCTAATTAAAATCCTCATTAGTCCTGCTGTCAGGCTCTGGTCAAATGGTGGGAGGGAACGGTTATGTCACAACAGCAGTGGTTACAGGCTAGCTCTGTCTGACAGGGATATGTAGTTGTGTCCAGGTAAACAAGTGGTCTGTCAGTTTGACGAGTCAAAACAAGGATCACTCTCCTTGATGTGGAATATGATCATTCACTGATTTGCGTGCAAAAAAACATAAAAAATGTAGTGCGTACTGCAGTTTTAACAGACAACCCACCTCTCTGCAAGAACGATCGGTGGACGCGCGCCAATCGGTTCAAGGGATGCACGTGTCAGTTGTGGTCAGAAATCCAATGCATGTCTGTGAGATCGAGTGAGGCAGGTCAACAGATGTCCATTGAAATGGGTCCTCCCCCAACTCGTGGGTCCTCCCACACACCTGCCGGGTCTCTGGTATTCCTGTGAGTGTAACTCCTGCGGTGTTTGTAAAAATACTTTAGAAAACCTTGAGGATGCAAAATAAATATGGCACCTCTCAAGTTGATTTGTTTTCTAAACCCAGGAAATACTTTGCCACCGTTCTCTCTATGCTCAGCCCCCCCTCTATCTCCCTGTCCGCAGATAACTTTATCAACCATTTCAAAGGAAGGCTGATGACTTCCGCACCTCATTAACTGAGCCTATTGAGTTTACTGGTCCTTTACACACTGAACTTGTCTATTCATTAACCTTTTTCCCGCCTTTCTATCAGATGGAATCTTTCAACTAGTGATGTCCAGTAGCCCCACAAACAAGCATCTCTAACTAGGATCTCTTCATCCAATTTCCAGAGACCGCCTCACCTCATCAAGCCAACATCTGATCTCATGGTCAGAGTTTTCCCTTATGGAAAAACCCCATAGGTTTCACATGTGCAAACATGTGACTAACATGTGATGCACATGTGTGCAAATGTTAACAGATGAGAATTTAATGTGATCACATGCATTTACATTTGCTACCATGTGCACACATGTCGATCAAGTGAAAAATGTGTGGTGCACATGTAAACATGTGAATCTCATGTGATCACATGATATATGCTCGTATTAACATGTGATGCCCTAATAACCACATGTAAATCCATGTGCATACACTTTCCAACATTTAAGCACATTTAAAACTCATGTGAATAAATGTGAATTTCAACATGTGATGATAGCACATAAACATGTGCAAAGACAATCATGTGGTATCAATTTCATCATAAAACAACAGACAAGGAAAAACACAATTTCTGGTTAATGTAATATTTATTTATAGTAAAGTTCACTCCCATCCTATGCTCCCATTAAATCAACTGATTATACACAACAAATAACAGAAACAAAAAAATCTATCCTTTCTGAGATGGAGGTATCAATATAAAAATCACAAATAATACATGGAATCATTTTCATTGTCGAATGATCAAACCTTTAAGACGATAAAGCATTAATAATTTCCATTAAAAAAAATATAATCGTAGGCTATATAATCTCAAATGTGTGCAAATGTAGCAGAGTGCAGTAAAGAGAAAAACATCTGAGCTATTCCTATAAGTAGGGGCAAACTTGCACAGGCATTGCATAGTTTGCTGTATATTCACTTTGTAATTTCTCTCGAAAAGAAATAGCTGAATGAAAGTGTGTAGACGGATTTCATTTACATTTATTAGGAATACGGAAAAAGGCTATTTTATTCGAAAATGGAAATGGCTCTGAAAGTTCTACACTGATGTCATGCAAGTTTAAGCTACCTGCGGTAGCTACAGTAGCTATCCTCAATGGTTACTAGCAACAATGGTAACTATTGAAGCTAGCCGTTCTGAAGAAGGCAAAGAAAATATAACAGATATAATCGAGCTGTAGTTACATTACTAGCTAGTTTATTTAGATAGGGTACCATTTTCTAGCCAACATTACAGTTAGCAAGCTAGCTTACTAATGCTAACTCATTAGCTAACATTAGCTGGGAACATGTAGTATGCTGAGGTATGCTAACAAGAGGTTCCTATATAGCTATATTAGCTATAGTTGCTGGCTAGCAAGCTACAGCTGTAAGCAAAGTGTGATTGCATCCGCAATGCTAAGCATAGTCTTTGCATCACTGGTAGACTCCTTCACTGGAAATGAATGGACTTCTGTTGTTACACATATGCAAAGACGGATTCTGTGTGATCTGGACGTGACCACTTCAAGAAATTTGCATCATGTTGACAACTTCACAGTGTCACCCTTCCAGAATACACACTTGGTGTGACTCTGGACAAGTCCCTAATATTTTCCGCTAACACCAAGGTACAGACTGGCTTCATAATCAACAACATTTTCAGACTACAACCTTTCCTAACACAGGAAAAAGTACAAGTACTAATCCAGGTAGTCTGGATGACTGCAAATTATAGTAAACTCACTGCTGATGCGATCAAACCTCTTCATCCTCATCGAGTTCTCCCATGTTACCCTGTAAATTCTACTGGCTTCATTACTACCTCTGTTTTAGTGACAAAAGGCACACACAAAAGGCACACACTCGATGCACTTGTATCATTCTGTATTCATCCATTTCCCATTGAGTATTTTTCCAACTTTATTTTGACATTGTACCCAAGGTGTGCCCAAGGTGGAGAAAATACATTGTGGCTTGATCAACTTTACCTGATTATCATCTTTTCAGTTCATGTACACTCAGAAATATCCGTCCTCATTGACTGCCGATAATATGGTACAATAACTGCAGGTTTACAGAATCTCACAAATCGAATCTCTCACATTAGCCAACTTTACTGCAGTCATTACAGCTACCATTATTATCTAATTATTGCTGTATCTATTTATCTATTACTGTGCTGAGAGAAAACACACAATCCAACAGCAGCGCTTCATTAGCCTCCATTAGGAACAGCAAACACAACAACACAAGGTTAATGGCTTCCATGCAGCACCAAATGAGCTCTGATTTGACACCTGTGTGATACAGGCCATACAGCATGGTGTATGTGTGTGTAGGCCTAGGAGAGTGGCTGACAGCATGTCTCTCAGTGCTAGCCTTCCATGCTAGGTAGAGCCTCTGGCCTATCCAACATCATACAGTAACCCCAAAAAGAAGAATCGATGCACTACCAATCACAATGTGATAGAGTATGAGCAGGGGCGCCACCAATGGGTGGCCATCGGGTGCCACGGCCACCTTGATAAAATCGTTGGCCCCCCCACCTGCCTCCCTTAAAAAAAAAGTTTTATTTATTTACCGATATCTATTTTACAGCTGAAACATGTATTTCAACAATAAAAAAACATGTACAAATAAATAGAGATAGAAAATACATTAACAAAAACAACCACAACAATATCAATATAATTTTTCTGGGATTTAAACCAGCGAAAGCTGTATAGGTGTCATAGTAAGGAAAAAGACATCTAGCCTATTTGAAAAAACAATGAATAACCTAACACAATGAATCTGATGATACATAACACATTAAAATAGAATTGCTGTGGAACTCAAAATGTTAATAGTACTGGTATTAGTCTATGCACATCAGGGCCCGGTTCCCCAAAACGTTCTTATCGCTAAGTAGTTCTTAACCTATTCCTTAACCTCTCTCTTAACCTTATGGCACGGTTCCCGAAACGTTCGTATGCTAAGTATATCTTCTGTAAGTCACACTTTCGTAAGGTTGGTCTCGACCATTCGTAAGCTCTCTCTTAGCGTTGTTTGAGCTCAAGCCGCTAGTCGCCGCCACTACAACAATGATTTTATGGACATTTTGTAACTATAATAAAATATTTTCGCAATGGATACAGGCCTATTTAGGAAATTGACTTTATTTGGTATCAGAACTAATATGTGGTAATTAGCCTAGGCTATTTCATAATGTAATTAAAGCGTTTAAATTAGCAATCACTTTTGATAAATAAAGTCTGGCAAACAATTTGGCTCAAAATGGCTAAGATCTAGAAATGGGTAAGCATGGTGGTGTCCAGTAAGCGACCAACTATGGCAGCGATCCAATGTGTTCTTGTATTGAATCAATGACGACTCCGAGTCCGCGGCCATGTCAATTGTTTTATTCTGCAAAACTTTTGACATTTTGCCTGACGTGGCTATATTAAAAAAATGTCGCCTCCCAAGACAAGTCATTATGGAGCTGCTGGACCTTCTCAGACCTGCGCTTGCCAGGCTAACGCGGCGGAATTTTGCTTTAAGCCCTGAAGTCCAGCTGCTTGCAGTGCTAAGGTTTTTTGCTCGAGCTTCATCGAGGTCGTGGGAGAAAGAGCCTACAATGTTGCACACGTTCACACACGCAACGTTGTCGAGTGTGCAATTGGAATCTGGAAGCTGCGCTTCCGGTGCCTGCACAAGTCTGCAGGAGGACTGCGCAAGAAGCCTCACAACTCTAGCGCAGTTACGGTGGCAACGGCCATACTCCATAACATGGCTGTGTGAGGAGGCGCAACTATTCCGGAGGGGGAGGAGGTGGAAGCAGATGAGTAGGAAGATGGAGAGGGAGAAGTTGAGGTCCTCCATCCTCCACAGAGGGCTGCCCTGCACGCTGCAGAGGTTCAGTCAAGGCAGCTTTTGATTGCAAATGTTTTAGATTGATTTATATTTTCTTTTTGGAATAACTTGCTGAGCTTAGCCATGATCCATGATTGAATGGACTTTTCTTTTGATTCGTATTATGATGGAATGTTTATTTTTTTTTAAATAAATGGTATTTTCAAACCTTCATCCATTAAATGTTCTGGGTGTGATTCTAATCCTTTAAACCTTTACTCTATCATGCCATTGTGTCCATTCTATAAGTGCTCTATGCAACGCCAATCATTGACATGCTTCTCTTAAGGTTGGCGAAGGAGCCTAAACCTTAGAATTTCTCAGTCAAAAGTTGACATATGCCCAAATTAGCACGTCACATTGCTGATTCATCTTCATTAATTTATTGGTCATTGAACGCAGGTCACATGGTTGTCAGAGGATTCCCTTTCTGCTGCTTTGCCTCACGCATAGCTTATGCGTAGCCTTACGCGTCGTCAAACACACAGATAATGTACATTATGAACTAATGTCTTTACGCAGCCTCTTCAAAGGAGCCTTTATATATGAATGTGCAGTGCACTTAGATTGACACTGCTTAATTTCCTTGTGGATAAATAAGGTATCTCATAGACAGAGCAAGATTTTATCGTAGGTTTCCAATGGCAATAGAGAATCAGTTGTTGACTAATTAAGGATGACAGAATGACATACAATCTTGTTGATGATCAAGTATTTTTAATGAAAATGCGCGTACAAACACACACAGACACGGTCACTAGTGTGACTGTTGCTCAGCAACTAGACAAACACATACCAAAATCAAATTAGGAACTGTAAACCAAAAAAAAATAAAAAGTGTATTATATCATTTTTAGAAGTCGTTAAACCCACGTCAAGAAGCGGGACAACGGGATGAGGAGAGTGGATGGTTAGCGAGGGATACCCGGTTCGTCTACCAGTAACAACATCTTGTGTGAACACATTACTGACAATTTGATAATTGAATTAGTTGTCTATATTTTACTGATAACTTCAACTATGCTAAAATAAATGTTACTGGAATAATTTGAGGAATGTTTCATTTACATATTACGTGTTGTCTTTCTTAACACAGTATTGCACCTTGCGTAAACTGAAAAATCGATTCCTGAGCAATCGATGACAACACATTCAGCACCTTCCCTTGGGACAGCGCCTTTGTAACATCGCACTTAAGAGGCAGCGTGTTAAGAAGCTTCCTAAGGGAGACTTCGGGGAACACACTTAAGAACATAAACAACTTCGGTAAGATATATCTTTTTGAGTCTTCTTAGCGGGCTAAGAGTGAACAATATCGGGGAACTGGGCCCAGATAATTAGTAACATTGACTGTAAAATAAGAAAGCAAAGTGTATCTGTATGCAATTCCTTAACTATGCAATAAACTACAACACTATAATACAGTGGTTCTCAACCTTTCACCATCAAATGTCACAGGGTGTAGTGTTGGAGAGAAAGGGAGACCAGACAGGCAGCAGATGGTTTGGTAGATTTATATGCAGTTAGTCCAAGGAGTACACAATGGCAGATAATAATTGCACGCGGAACGGATATCGATTTTGCACATCGTTAATACTAGACTACTAAGCAATACTGTACGTGGCATAGGCACAAAGAATAGTACAGAGTGTACGCATAAAACTCTAGTTAACCACAACTCTTGTCACAACTCAATATTGCAGTAATTTTCCCTGAACTACATTAAAGCAACTTGACATCCATAAAAGTATTCTCATGAACAGCATATCGCTATAATGACATCAAACAAAGAATCGCACCACACCCCTGAATTTTCCAGCGCTTAAATGGGATCTAAAGAAGAACAGCTGACAGCAATTAGTACTTACTGTAGATAACACAAGCACTGGAAACTTAACTAACTTGAGCTCATCCTAGCTACTCCTGTTCAGGGGGGTGGTGCCACAGCTTCATAATACAAGCACTCAATAATAAACACAAAACCTTGGTGCCATGCACTGGAATAAATAAGAAGCACATATTAGCATACATACAGTTCATATACACATGAGTTCATATCTCAGTTCCATGCACACACTGGGCTGAACATGACATTACCCAACCCCAGGGGCATCAGCACCCAAAGATGCCCATAAACAAAACAAAAAGGCACCCCAAAACCCCACAGAGAAAGAAAGGGAGGGCGGATGGTCAGAACCATGCCCCACACAGTACCAGAGAGGACCCCCCCAAAACCTACCCATCACCTATCCCCTGGTGGAAGTTCTGCTGGGGGTCTTCGTGCAGCGGACAGCCTCCCTGGCCTAGCTGCCAGTGACCCCTCAGGAGGCAGAAGTGCAGAACAGGGCCCCGTAGACAACAGCGCTGGTGATAACAGCACTGGTGGGGGCCCTGTTGACGGCGGCGCGGAGGAGACAAACGCCCGCTTGCTGTCAGGAGGTAGCCAGCAGCCTATGGAAGAGGCTTCGTCCCCCAAGATGCTAAGGAATCCCCGACAGCAGAGGAAGAGGATTCTCCCCAGCTGCCGAGCCTGACATGGGTGCCTGCCTTCCTAGCTACCTCTGCACTGGTGTCACCTACCTTGCCCCTTCTCAGTGCCAGCCGCGCATCTTTCCGTGTCGGTGCTGTGAGCCCGCCTCAATGGTTGGTGGCTCTGCTCTCCTGCCCTGCCCGTTCATGCCAGTAGGATTCGTGCCGGTGGTCTTTTGGGCTTGTGTGTTGCCATTGCCATAAGCTTAAACTTTTAACAAATACTAAGAAAATGTAATATATACAGTATATAGAGCTCTGGAAAAAACTAAGAGACCAATGCATATTTTTCTTAAATCAACCCCATTGAAAATGGATGGTCACAAGCCATCAAACAAAGCTGAGCTGCTTGAATCTTTGTGTCAGTAGTGGCATAAACCCAACATCAGTGTGAAAGACTAGTGGAGAGCATACCATAGAAAAATGAAAACCATTTAAACGTACATGATGTAGTTTTTGGCCGCTAGGGGTCTCTCAATCAAAACAATAGCAAAAGATGTACTTGGATGACGTCGGGAAGTACAGTGGGATCATGGGTTTTGTTATCATCGTCAATGAAAACCTTCCAATCTAGCGTCTCCGGCAGAAAAAATGTTCACTGGCAAAGTAATGTATTGTTAAAAATATTATAACTTTATTCACGTTATGTTTGGCAGTTCCCTGGAACTTAGAGCAACTAGCGCAGTCATAGGTTATATGACGCCATTGACGGAAGACGTAATAAAACGTCCCGTGTCTTCGAATTATATTGAAAAATTTCTTTGGATTTGAAAGTTGGTGGAAACATTTAGGATAATGTAAGTACACAACCAAGAAATATATATAATATATGTATAGTGATGTTTGCTTTTTTAATCCAAAATACATCTTTTGTTATTGTTTTGGAAAACTAAATATTGTACCTTTAAGGTCATTATACAATTATTATTGTTCTACCAAATATTGATTTCTGAACTCTTCCTAAGTTCACACATTAGTATTATGTTCTTTAAAAATGAATATGAACTTATTGTCTTTGCAATATTCGAGGTCTGACAACACTGCATAGTTTTAGTTATTTCGACCATAACTTTCTGCAAATGAATGCTCTGAATGACAATAGTTTTATTTAGAATTTGGGAAAAATGTTGTCAACAGTTAATGGAATAAAACAAACATTTAGATTTGACCGAAACACATACCTATCAATAATAAAACAAAGAAACACTGATTATTTGGCAGTGGTCTCTTTCCAGAGCTGGTTATTTATATTTTCCCAGCATATGAAGGCATGACAATCAATCCGTTTTTTACCCAAAGGGATATGGTTATGTTGTCTTAATTTATGGATTCCTGATGATTTAACTCATAAAGTGATTCTTCTTGAAATTATTGATGTCTGACTTATGTTTGATTACGTTGGTACAGCGAATGGTAAAAGGTGCTCACTGACAGGCGTTGAACAACATACATATTTTGCGTACCTCACTTTGGAAAAGTAGACACTGCTGGGGCGGTAATAACACTCATCTATTATATTAGCCTATATGCCACTGGGTGAGAGAAGTAAATCTATGTTTATGGACAAAGTTATATGTTGCTGTGTGAGGTGAAGTGCCTTCTCATCAGTTTAGCTCTAAAAATGTGCGTCTCATTAACCTGCCGGTCGCTATAACTGGAGAATATACGAAATAGTTTACTTCCACCAATGGGATCAATCCTGGAGTCGTTCACTCCTAGTCTGGATGTTCGTTTATCAGTCTATTTTTGTTGATGCTCCTATTTAAGTTGCACTGGACAAATTAAAATTGTGTCCATTATTTTTCAGAACAATAGCCTACTTTAGTGGATTGCAAATGTTAATAACTCTAAACAGAGAAGGCACGTGATAGTAGCTAACATTTGGACTAGTCGGTGGGCGTTACTAGGCAGAATCTAATGTGCCTACTAGCAGATGTTACTACTTTTGTCCAGTGTGTAAGTGATATCTAGATTATGTATTTAGTAAAATGTTTGTGTTACAAATTGTTTATAATAGATATCATGAAACTCAGTTCCGACTTTCGGTTTTGGTGTGCCACCCCACGATTTTCAGTGGCCCCATCTGGCCAGCCCTGTGGAGATTGTCTGGGAGCGCCACTGAGTATGAGCCTTTTGTCAGGGGAGATGTATTGAACTGTGGTTGAGAGAAGCCTCAGCTGTTGGTGTGTCCTTGGATTGGTCCCTTTAACCCACTTTCACTGTCACTGTCTAGTGAAATCCAGCTGTATTTACACAACAGAGGTAAGAAGCCTTTCCATTCACTCTGTATTGTATTGGATTAGGGAGTTTGCAGCCTGCAACCCACAGACAGCCATCCATACATAATAAAAATATGTTTATTTTTCTAAGTAGCCAGTGCTTGGTTTACCATCAAATCAGATCTAAAGGATGGTAAATCTTTAAATCACTGTCTCTCACAGGCGGAGCTAGCCATATCTGTTGAAATTCAAGCATGAAATATCTGTCAAGGGGAAGAGAGGATCTGAGCCGATAGTAATCCAGCATAATGGCACTGAACTGATATGACAGTAACAGAGCACCCCTAGATTTTAAGTGCATGGCTGAATATGACAGCAATACAGATGAGCCTCATTCACAATGGGCTTCCCAGACAAAACGTTATAAGGTCATTCTAATTGGAGGCTCCATAGTAGTAGTCCCTAGGTCTGTCTTTGGTATTCTGTGGGCATGGCTTGGAATTAGCAGACATTTCTAATGAGAATTAATTTATCAAGTAAATCCAGACTGCATCCTGTTATGGTTGTGTCTGCATGGTGTGTGGCTGAAAATATCTAAGGTCTCCCTTGATGTAGCATTGTGCTCAAGGTAGTTTGCTCTTGTATTTGTGTTGTTGCCATGTGTCTTCTGCCTGTGCGTCTGTTTCTACATTTTGAATTCTTGCCCGCATCTCCACAGTCAAGGATAGAAAGGATGCAGCAACTGTCAAAGTGACATCACACTCTCACTTTCGCCTCAGACTTCCCACCTGGTAGCTAAGCTAGCTAGTTAATTAGCTAGTCATGCTGTCTATCTCACCACACCAGCTGGGTGCTAATTAAAACATTTAAAGGAAAGATGTTTATTTTGATGGGTGAGGATGAAGCAACTTGGAATATTGGTCACCATCTGGATGCCAAAGTGTAATAGTGACATGCCAATTAGCTAAAGTTAATTCCATTGGGATGCACAACAACATGCCAGGGCGAATGACCAGAGCACCAGTGTTGTACCGAGGTGCTTGTTGACTGTGAGTTGCTTCCCGCTAAGCTGACAAATGTTGTTGTGTGGCAGCTGCATCTCTAGGGTAGCTGACAAGTCAAAATGTGTCCTCTCCCGCTTGCAGACGTCTGTTTGCAATATCGCATAGCTATCATTAACTAGTGTAGCTAATATCAGAGATACAGCTAAAGCTCTGTCCCAAATGGTAGGATTATTCAACTACGACTTTACCTAAATTCATCAAGGTGGCCTATAATTGATTAAAATATATAGCCAAGATATTACCAATGTTGCAATTGGCAATCACTGTTGGAAATTACTGATTTATAATTAATTAACTCCAAAGCCAAATTTTCATCAGCAATTAATTCATTGTTCTAATGATGAAACCTTTAGCTCATCTAAAACTTACCGGTAGAAAATGTAAATATTTGTTTATGTTTATTTATAAAAAAAATATAGATTCTGAACAAATCTCAACTTTGGCAGATTGTAAAAAAATGTCTTCCAGGAAAATGACATACAGTAGTGCTCAAAAGTTTGCATAACCCTGGAGAATTGGTAATATATGTGCCGTTTTTAAAGGAAACAAGAGTGAGCAGGCAAAACAATGTTTTTTTTATTTCTCATGAGAGTCATATTCAACTGTAGGTCATAACAGAATGGATAGAAAAGAATGGTATAGAAAACGTGGCAACAAAGAAAATAATAAAATGACCCCTGTTCAAAAGTCTGCATACCATCAGTTCTGAATATGATGTATTGCCCCCTTAGCATCAATGACAGTGTGCAGTTTTTTTTTTTAATGAGACCCCGAATTCTTGCAGGTGGTATAGATGCCCATTCGTCTTGGCAAAACGCCTCCAGCTCATTTAAAGTCTTTGGTCCTCATGCATGAACCGCACGTTTGATATCTCCCCAGAGTGGATCGATGATATTAAGGTCAGTAGACTGTGATGGCCACTCTGGAACCTTCACATTTTTCTGGTGTAACCACTCAAGGGTCAACTTGGCCTTCTGCTTAGGGTCATTGGCGTGCTGGAATGTTGAAGAGCATCCCATGTGTAACGTTTCCCAGTTCCCCTTCCCTGGAAACTGCCACTTCCTTTGTCTATATTGCTCAGAACTACAATTCCCATTCCCCAGTTCTTCTTCCTGTGGACTACAGCTTCCCTAGTCATGCCTCCTCAGAACTACATTCCCCATACCCGGACTCAATTATCCCAATTCAGTACACCTGCTCACTCCAGTCTGTATTTAA
>JACXGM010027772.1:0-14346 GCA_016801145.1 Umbra pygmaea | reverse complement strand
TAATGTGTCGTACATAATGGTACGTGTATGGTCGAACCAGGCGTACTTCTATATGCTATGTCGTGTCTGTGCCACGGTAAGAGCACAAGTAGTATCATATAGGCTTTGTGCAGTTCCTGTACACCTTTGTATTTTCCGCTATGCGCTGTATCATTGATTCACGTACTATGTTCAGTAAACATCTTGAACACTCCTCCTGTGCTTGGTCTCCTGTCTCTCCTACAACACAACACCAACTGTGACACATACTGTAGGTCACAGGGCTAACATTGAGCTGTAACCTACTATCAGTAGTCTTTTGAGTGAGGTCTCAGCCAGGCTAAAATCACTAGTCTGTCCAACTGCTTAGCAACTCAAATGAACCACCAGCTGGGTTGGTTAGTCATATTTGTGTCCAGATTATTTCTTTAAAGAAATAACAGTGCCCGGCTGACTCCATTCGCCATAGCAGTAATTTATCACAAGTGCTTTAGTAAAGCATTCCAGTCCTATTTAATAAAACCAGTTATGTTCTACTTTATCCCCAGGTATGTTGACCTCCTTCTGTGATGTTACAGAGGATGGATCTCAGTGTTATGGAGCTCTGGGAGGAACAGTCTATCTACATCTGATCACTGATGCTGAGGGATATGATCAATTAGAGTTAAAAAAAGACCCATCTGGACAATCTCTAGGAATTTTGAAAATGAAAAACAATTCAAGTATCATCAATCAAACCATCAACTCCAGATCATCCTTCTTCATCAACAATGGGACATTTATGATAACAAACATAGAAAGGAGTGATGCTGCTGAATATCAACTTCAAACATTTAAATCAGGAATAAATAAAGTAGACAGAAGATTTAAATTGTCCATTAAAGGTAAAAAATATATATATTTTTTTCCAAAGATTGTTTGAAATAGATACCAGTATTTCAGTATTTCAGATTAAGATGTGTTGGATCATTGCTATACTTGCCCAATAGTAATGCTTTGCTATTAAACTCTTGATAGATTTCAGACAGTCCTCAAACTGCGGATTATCAATATTAAAATATAATATATTAGCCATTATACCTTTCCCATTTAAATGACTCTCCCTTAAATTACACAAAAGGTCTCAAAGAATCGATCATTTAATTGACTCTCCTGTAGATCACACAAAAGGTCTCAATGAATCGATCATCTGGTCATTGGTAGCTGTGGTCCTAGTCCTTGCAGTGCTGCTGGGAGTTTACTACATCTGCAAGAGGAGGACAGTTCTCCAGACACCAGGTCAGTGTGACAGTCTAACACATATATTAAACCTACATGTATCTAAGAATGCTGGTGTAAACAACACTTCTTTCACTGTTTCAGTGTGTTTATACTTTCCTTATTGTAGGGCTACATGGTAAGTTTCAATAAAACTATTTTACAGAATAGAAAACTTAATGTCAAAACAAATGTAAATTCCAACTCCCCTTGTGACATTGCTGGCTTTTATATTCACAGCCTGTAAAAGAAGCGAGCCAGAAATTGGCTGATGATGCCTGCAGATATTTGGCTGACTCTAAGTCCTCTAAATTGTCCTTTGTATAATTAACATGAAAACATAGACTATATACTGAAGTTTAGCACAGAAACAATTTAACACCCTAATTTGAAGAATCTTGATAATACTGACGAATGTCAAAGGGGACATCCAAGGTTATATTTTTAAATTTTCAATAGTGTTCGTGACTTGGTGGTTAGGTACTGTAGGTCTCCAGGGCCTAGCCAACGGATATAGATGCTTTCCAAAACGGCACTTTTCTATGATATACATACAACAAATGTATATGTATGATATACATACAGAGACCACAGCAAATTTCTTAAATTATCTCCTGTGAATACCTCTGGAATTTGATCAAAAGGAAGATGGATTGTCGCAAGCCATCAAATAAAGCAAAGTGAGTGGCATAAAGTCTCCCAACATCAATGTAAAAAACTGTTGGAGAGCATGCCGAAGCATGAAAGCCAATTATTTTTATCATACAGTTATTATTCCACCAAATATTGATTTCTGTACTTTTCCTAAATTTAGTAACATTAGTATTGTGTTTATTTTCTTTATTTTTTATTATTATTTGAGTTCTGATAAAACTGCATCTTTATTGTTATTTTGACCATGTCTGCAAATAAATGCTCTGAATGAAGATATTTGAATTTAGAATTAGGGAGATATTTTGTCAGTAGTTAATGGAATAATAAAAACATTTTCATTTTTCAAAACACATGTATTAGTAGTAAAACCATAGATACCTTCAGGGGCGCGACCAGGAATTTTGGGCCCCATGACAAAAGAATCCAATTGGGCCCCCTCTGTGCAGCTGTTGTCACCATATCTATTTTTTGGGGCCCCTGTAAGTCATGGGCCCTTGGAATTGTCAGTCATGGGCCCTAACTTTCCCCCCCTATACGGCGCCCCTGGATACCTTTGATTTTGAAGTGATCTTTTATTTTTTTCCAGAGGTGTATACTAGTAAAATAAGGCAAATATATAATAAAATATGTATATGTGTATCATGAATTTCATGTAGCTTACATTATAGTAGTTATATTAATTTAGCAACCAAAATAATCCTCTGGCTGACTATGGACAGAATTAAATTAAAACACAATAACAAAACCACAGTATCAGCATTTGAAGCAGTTTTACAAATATAGGCAATTAGGCATTAAAAACATCATGCTGAACTTGACATATATCAAGATGTTTGTTTCCTGTGTGAAAACAGAGATACTAAAATAAAAGGGATGGCCAAGCAACCAATCACATTTACACTCACCTAAAGGATTATTAGGAACACCCGTTCAATTTCTTCTTAATGCAATGATCTACTCAACCAATCACATGGCAGTTGCTTCAATGCATTTAGGGGTGTGGTCCTGTTCAAGACGATCTCCTGAACTCCAAACTGAATGTCAGAATCGGAAAGAAAGGTGATTTAAGCAATTTTGAGCGTGGCATGGTTGTTTGTGCCAGACGGGCCGGTCTAAGTATTTCACAATCTGCTAAGTTACTGGGATTTTCACACGCAACCATTTCTAGGGTTTAAAAAGAATGGTTTGAAAAGGGAAAAACATCCAGTATGCGGCAGTCCTGTAGGCGAAAATGCCTTGTTGATGCTAGAGGTCAGAGGAGAATGGGCCGACTGCTTCAAGCTGATAGAAGGGCAACTTTGACTGAAATAACCACTCGTTACAATCGAGGTATGCAGCAAAGCATTTGTGAAGTCACAACACGCACAACCTTGAGGCGGATGGGCTACAACAGCAGAAGACCCCACCGGCTACGACTCATCTCCACTACAAATTGGAAAAAGAGGCTACAATTTGCAAGAGCTCACCAAAATTGGACAGTTGAAGACTGGAAAAATGTTGCCTGGTCTGATGAGTCTCAATTTTTGTTGAGACATTCAGATGGTAGAGTCAGAATTTGGAGTAAACAGAATGAGAAAATGAATCCATCATGCTTTGTTACCACTGTGCAGGCTGGTGGTGGTGGTGTAATGGTTTGGGGGATGTTTTCTTGGCACACGGTAGGCCCCCTAGTGCCAATTGAGCATTGTTTAAATGCCACGGCCTACACGTTTCTGACCATGTCCATCCCTTTATGGCCACCATGTACCCATCCTCTGACGGCTACTTCCAGCAGGATAATGCACCATGTCACAAAGCTCGAATAATTTCAAATTGGTTTCTTGAACGTGACAATGAGTTCACTGTACTAAAATGGCCCCCACAAATGGGAGCTTCATGCCCTGGATGTGCATCCCACAAATCTCCATCAACTGCAAGATGTTATCCTATCAATATGGGCCAACATTTATAAAAAATGCTTTCAGCACCTTGTTGGATCAATGCCACGTAGAATTAAGGCAGTTCTGAAGGCGAAAGGGGGTCAAACAGAGTATTGGTATGGTGTTCCTGATAATCCTTTAGGTGAGTGTAGATTGTATAAATAATGGATAGAGCCATGTGGGACGTCACCCAGTGGTTTGTTAAAACCAGATTTGGGTCACCATATTTGCCGTTACGGGCGCAGACATCTTTGTTGCGGATGTGACAATTTTAGACGAGAAGGAGGAGTGAGGGAGGAGCAACCGACTTTTGGGCGGTATCTGGGCGGTATCTAACTCTATGATCTGACTGTGACGCTAGCTGAGAGTTGGCAATGCTGCTTACACTCTACGTTACACACACTCACTGGCAATCTGGGTGCAACTGCTGCTGAAAGCGAGCCTACATAGCTCGGTAATATTTAACTTTGCTAGGCAGTTCTGAAGGCAAAAGGGGGTCAAACACAGTATTAGAATGGTGTTCCGATTTAATCCTTTAGGTGAGTGTATATTGTCAAGCGGTTGCTTGCATACACAGCAAAATCACCAGTGTTAAATCAACACTCTCAGTGTTTATATACTTCCCATTGGCTCAATATAAACACTGAGAGTGTTAATTTTACACTCTCAGAATTGATTTAACACTGGTGATTTTGCGGTGTAACATATATTATCCACATTGCACATTGCAACCAATTCACAACGTATGTTTGAAAATTAGACTGCGCCCTAGGCGACCACCTAGGTTGCCTATGCCTAGAAACCCCCCTGGGGACCTCAGAGTCCGTCCTCTGCAGCCCGGCCTGTCACTACCACCACCAGCACAGCCCCTGGCTGTGACTCTGCCATCTAACCCCGTGCCTGTGACTCTGCCCTCCATGCCCATTACAGTGGCTCCACCCTCCAGGCCTGTGCCTGTGGCTCCGCCCTCCACACATATGCATGTGGCTCTGCCCTTTATTAGGCAGAAAGCAGATGCAGGCGAAAGAACAGATTTACTGTTCACAATAATAGTATATGTAACAATATTCCACAATAATAGACAAAGCACATATATACACGAGATACACATAACAATAGAGCACACAGGGACAATCACTCACACTACAGTCCTAAACTAGAGAGCTTATATAGTGTTGTTGATGAGGTGAGGGGCTGCAGGTGTGACAGGTGATTTAAGTGCATCGGTCCGTGTTCCTCCGCTGCCTGAGTGAGTTCCTTAGGCCGGTGGTCAGTAGACTATGATCGCCGGGGGGGGCTGAGCAGGTGGACACGTGACACCAGTCACAAACGTGTTACAATATTGGATGTATTAGCCAGTTATATTTATAAATAAAAATGTATTTAAATAAAGACTGACTTTTGCTTGCCCAAAATTGTGTAACAAGTTTCTTACCAAATGTTTTTTTCATTCTTTATGTTCTCTGAATGCCTTGTGTCTTCTTTATCTGAGCCCTTTGTACAGCAACTTAAGACACAATAAATAGGTCATTAAAAGGTACAATACAGTGCCTTGCGAAAGTATTCGGCCCCCTTGAACATTTTGACCTTTTGCCACATTTAAGGCTTCAAACATAAAGATATAACACTGTATTTTTTGTGAAGAAGCAACAACAAGTGGGACACAATCATGAAGTGGAATGAAATTTATTGGATATTTTAAACTTTTTTAACGAAAAAAAAACTGACATATTGGGCGTGCAAAATTATTCAGCCCCTTTACTTTCAGTGCAGCAAACTCTCTCCAGAAGTTCGGTGAGGATCTCTGAATGATCCAATGTTGACCTGAATGACTAATGATGATAAATAGAATCCACCTGTGTGTAACCAAGTCTCCATATAAATGCACCTGCTCTGTGATAGTCTCAGAGGTCAGTTAAAAGCACAGAGAGCATCATGAAGAACAAGGAACACACCAGGCAGGTCCGAGATACTGTTGTGTAGAGGTTTAAAGACGGATTTGGAATCAGAAAGATTTTCCAAGCTTTAAACATCCAAAAGAGCACTGTGTAAGCGATAATATTGAAATGGAAGGAGTTTCAGACCACTGCAAATCTACCAAGGTCCGGCCGTCCCTCTAAACTTTTCACTCATACAAGGAGAAGACTGATCAGAAATGCAGCCAAGAGGCCCATGATCACTCTGGATGAACTGTAGAGATCTACATCTGAGGTGGGCGAGTCTGTCCATGGGACAACAATCAGTTGTATACTGCACAAATCTGGCCTTAATGGAAGATTGGCAAGAAGAAAGCCATTTCTGAAAGACATCCATAAAAAGTGTTGTTTAAAAATTGCCACAAGCCACCTGGGAGACACACCAAACATGTGGAAGAATGTGCTCTGCTCAAATGAAACCAAAATGGAACGTTTTGGCAACAATGCAAAATGTTATGTTTGGCATAAAAGCAACACAGCTCATCACCCTGAACACACCATCCCTACTGTCAAACATGGTGGTGGTGTCAGCATCATGTTTTGGGCCTGCTTCTCTTCAGCAGGGATAGGGAAGATGGCTAAAATTGATGGGAAGATGGATGGAGCCAAATACAGGACCATTCTGGAAGAATGATGGAGTCTGCAAAAGACCTGAGACTGGGACGGAGATTTGTCTTCCAACAAGACAATGATCCAAAACATAAAGCAAAATCTAAATGGAATGGTTCACAAATAAACATATCCAGGTGTTAGAATGGCCAAGTCAAAGTCCAGACCTGAATCCAGTCAAGAATCTGTGGAAAGAACTTAAAACTGCTGTTCACAAACGCTCTCCATCCAACCTCACTGACCTCGAGCTGTTTTGCAAGGAGGAATGGGCAAAAATGTCAGTCTCTCGATGTGCAAAACTGATAGAGACATACCCACAGCGACTTAGAGCTGTAATCGCAGCAAAAGGTGGTGCTACAAAGTATTAACTTAGGGGGCTGAACAATTTTGCATGCCCAATTTTTCAGTTCTTTATTCTTTAAAAACGTTTGAAATATCCAAAAATTTTTGTTCCACTTCATGAATGTGTCCCACTTGTTGTTGGTGGCCATCTTGGAACTGAGGCCGGTGAACATCTTGGAACTGAGGCCGGTGGCCATCTTGGAACTGAGGCCGGTGGCCATCTTGGAACTGAGGCCGGTGGCCATCTTGGAACTGAGGCCAATGGCCATCTTGGGGTCTGCCATCTGGGTACTGGGGTTGGTAGCCATCTTGGAACTGAGGCTGGTGGCCATCTTGGGGTCGGCCATCTGGGGACTGGAGCTGGTAGCCACCTTGGAATTCATGCCGGTGGCCATCTTGGGATCAGCCATCTTGGAACTGAGGCTGGTAGCCATCTTGGAACTGGGGCTGGTAGCCATCTTGGAACTGGGGCTGGTAGCCATCTTGGAACTGGGGCTGGTAGCCAACTTGGAACTGGGGCTGGTAGCCAACTTGGGATCAGCCATCTTGGAACTGGGGCTGGTAGCCATCTTGGAACTGGGGCTGGTAGCCATATTGGTTCTGGGGCTGGTAGCCATCTTGAGACCCAGGCGTGAGGCCATTTTGGGAGTTTCGAAATGGGCAGGAGCCTCGAAGACACTACGAGTGAGGACATAGTCCCCGTCTATAGCCTCACTGATCAAAAAGTCTTAATAAGACTTTATCTTCCCCCGAGTAACAGGCCTGGGAAGAGGGAGCCATCTTTGGAGGAGATATGGGTGTCCTCATGGTCTGGGCAGAAAGTTTGACAGTCTGGATTACCTGGAAAAGGTGTTCCCCATACAAGGGTTCTTCCTGGTCCAATCGACGGAATTGGACGGACCCCAGTTTTCCCTCCAGTATCCTCCTGTTCCATACTTCTTCCTCTGATGCTAACTTCTCCAACAAGGAGGTCAGCAGTTTTGTCTCTGTTGCCCATTTTATGGGAACAGAAGCTGCTGTGTAATGGCTGGTCATTTTTAGGCGAGGTATTCTGTAACGATTACTCCCAGAACAGTTAGGAAAGATAACAGTGTTTATTGAAATATAAAATCAGGAGTATGGTAAACGTACTGTACCTAAAACCTGGCAGTCAGACAGGCAGAGGTCCATAAACAAATCTAGGCAATGTTCAAAATCCAGGTAATAAGACAAGCAGAGGTGGGTACACAAAACAGGTTCTCAGACAGGCAGAATGATCGGCAACCAGGCAGAACAGATCAAGCTAAGGTACAGAGGATAATCCAAGACAGAATTCGTAATACACAAGGGTCAGGCCAGAATAACAATCCAAGATTTGTATGCTCAGTAGGAAGAAAATGAATTACTTACAATACCTCACGAAGAGGCAATGGTGTGTGTAAGCCTTAAATACAGACTGGGTGAGAGCAGGTGTACAGAATTTGGTTGATTGAGTCCGGGTTATGGGAATTGTAGTTCTGAGCAGTCTAGGATAGGGAAGCTGTAGTTCTCAGTGAAGGGGAACTGGGATTGTTACAGTTTATAATCTATTGTTTTCCATATATATTTAGCAAATCCCCCTTTTATTTTGTTTTTTATTCTCATTATGTTTTTCCTTAATTTTTCTCCACAAGATCCTGTATGTTTATTGGTTATATGTCTATTACTATGTTCAATAAAAAAAAAAACATTTTTCCTGCCCCTTCAGTTCCTGTAGTTTAGTACTACATCAAAATGTTACAAATGCAATTTTGTTCAACGCCTTGCTCCCCACAATTTCCACCAGGCTGCCCTGAAAACTAATTTAGTGGCCTTGTAGCCAGATCCTCTAACTGCACAAAAGAATCGCTCTTTTTGGATCTCTCTAACGTAATCAACTACTGTGCTGTATCGTTAGCAGTAACAATTATCTGGCAATCTAAAGCAGCATCAACGACACAAAGTGACGCTGTAACACCGACAGTGTTGCCAACTATTTTCAATGGAAAGTAGCTAAAGCTTGCTCAAAAAGTCTCCAAATGTCGCTAGATGATGTCATACGTTATTTAACATATTTGTGACGTCATCACGTCCACTGAAATAAGATTTTGCACACAACAGAAACAGCAATGAACAGCTGTTTAAAAATCTCTTGTGATTAAGTGCATGAAAATAATAAACGGTCAAATTAAACTCTTTACATTTAAAACAAAAGGGAGCAAACAATAAAGATTACTGATAGGTCCTTGACAATGTTGTTTCCCCTGCTCACCTCTCTCTCTCTCTCTCTTGCGCTCTCTCTCTCTGTCAGTTGTAGCACTGAATAGACTAGATGGAGAGAGAGATGTGCTACAAGGGTACTGAAACTAGAGTTGTTCTGATTCCGATACTTTTGTGTATTTTTGATGCATTAGTAATTAAATAAATTGCACTCAGAGACCTTGAGATATGATAATTATAGCAAAATAAGACTTTTAATTAATTAAACGTCTGAATTCCCATCCTTAGCCCAGAGAGAAGTCCCGAATCCCAAGGACTCCCAAAATATATAGACATCATGACATCTCTCAACAGAAACTCGATACTCATAACAATTGGTCAATACTGTAACAGTTTGAATTCAAACCCACGAATCATGTGTTGACAAGAGATGCATTTCTAAACCATTTGGCAACTGTATGTAAGCAGACCTGTTGCTTTGAATTCCATTAGCATTTAAACACAGTCAGCCCACATGTGGTGAGCTTCAAAGCCTCCTAGCTTAAGTCCACAAGGCCAGTCCTTCTCTCTCTTAAAGATATCTGCATTCTACAGTTAATCAACTTCTTCCATAATTTGTAAGTTCCTTTTGCAACACTGTATAACTTTTGTCTCTGCTCCATGATGTTCGCAAGATGTACAGCTTTTATGGAAGACCAAACAGTACAGAGTAATATTTCACAATCATTTATATACATTCTAGCTGACCCTTGTCACTAACCCCCAACAGCAAAGTATAGACTCTTCTCATTTTATTGCTACATCGCATTTTCAACTTATTGGTTATTGTTCTGTTAATTTATCATTACGACGAAAAATCTCCCACAATACCAGTACCGAAAATGACTCCGATACTGCCGCAAATGCTGGCATCGGTATCGGCGATTACTGGAGTCCAGGCACCGATCCAATACCACATAATTTTTTTGAAATAGGAATCTATTTACTGGTTAGCTCTGTTAGTGGCTGACATTTTTTCGGGAATCCCGCGGGTCACGGGAATCCGAGTTTAATTTGACCGTTTATTATTTTCATGCACTTAATCACAAGAGATTTTTAAAAAGCTGTTCATTGCTGTTTCTGTTGTGTGCAGAATCTTATTTCAGTGGACGTGATCACTATTAATCACGGGATTGGGACGAGACAGGAAAAATTGTCACCGGGAGTGGGCGGGACCGGGAATCGTAATAACATTATGATACCCAACTTTATACACCAATATACCATTTATATAAATAAACTAGCCTATTTAATTTAATTTTGAACTCAATTCTATTTCCCATCTCTTTTTTACCCCCCCCCCCCATCTCTTTATGCCCATGGCAGGACAGCGCAACTGTTTTAAGAGCGGCGAAGAAGAACTGTGTCAGAGCTAACAGAGCTAGCCTTGAGGAGGCACCACACTACTTAGAAAAGTACTGGAGCAAATGCCAGCTTGCCACAAAATTGCAGGCGGCTCTGATACTTGTGCCCACTGCTCTTTTTATCTACTGTTGTTCTGTATGTACACAGGTAATGCACTCAGAGGTTGAATGAGCCTCCTCTAAAGCCCTGGGTCATTGTGAGCAGCCCTGAGAAGGTGGAGTGTATCCATTGCACCTGCATGGCAGGGATAGCTGAGACCTGGTCTCATGTAGATGCTCTCTTGTTTAAGATGGGGGCAACAGTTCGTGGCACCAAGACGGTCACTGGTGTGCCAGCATACTGGGTTTTGCCCAGTAACTTCAGCAAGATCCATCCAGAAGTGGGATATAGGGTCAACTACACCTCCTCAGTTGCACAAAGGAAGATATTAGAACAGCAAATAAATATCCCCATATCCCTCTTCTTCTGCATCTCCTTGGACTCCATCTCTCTCATCTTCGTTCATGTTGTTTTGTTCATTTTGGACTCCCTCAGATTCTCTCAAATTATATCTATGTTTTCTGTGCCCATGCCGATCTGATACTGTGGCTGTGACTTCCGGGTTAGCCCTGGTGCAGGTTTGGAGCCCAGTCTGGATGAGACTTGTCCATCTCATATGCTGGTTTACCTTTGGGGAGACAAAAGTATACATATTGAAACAAATTATTGGCAATCAATAGTGGGCGCTCATTTTAATTCATTGCAATAATAATTATTAATTCATTATATAGCTAGTGAATTGTAACCAAATGCAATTGTATTGTGTGTAAAGAAACATTAACAGTAACAAATATGTTGTA
The DNA here is from genome assembly GCA_016801145.1 of Umbra pygmaea. Classification (NCBI taxonomy): domain Eukaryota; kingdom Metazoa; phylum Chordata; class Actinopteri; order Esociformes; family Umbridae; genus Umbra; species Umbra pygmaea. Next base: position 3,150 of record JACXGM010027772.1, on the reverse strand, counting down.
CACACAATTTGATTGAATACATTTTCAGTGTCTCAGTGTCTCACGTTTCAGTTCCAATTGAACTCATGTGGCAAACATACTTACAAGTTTTATAAAGAATTTCTCGTGCTTCTTCAATCACAGTGATCAAAATAGCTGAGTGCTTTGTTTTGATCACATTCATTGATTCAGCGCCCTGAATGAAAATGCCTGGAACACAATTTCAATGGACTTGGGAAGTCTGCAGAGTATGTGCGTGCATCTTCGGATATCCAGGCCATCCGTCTTTGCTTGGATACATCGGACACATGACTCCATTCTGTTTCCAGGCCGGAAAACAATAAAAATAAATTCTGTTGTCTATCTTTTTGCCCTGTCGATCGTGTGAACGTACATTACATTTAACAACACAACACGTTCTTCCCATGACTAACATGTCCTCAGCGTGTTACAACAATGACAGTAAACAAAACAAGTGGCCTCACAAAATGGCGATTTTTCCCATCAGCCAGCGCGGCGCTAGAGCCGTGACGTCACGCCCCCAAGCTCTATACGGGAACTTAACTAAAAAATTAGATATAATTCCAACCTTGTCATCACCTAATTACATTCTACTTGGTTATATACAGAGGGGCAAAATAGTATTTATTCAGCCACCAATTGTGCAAGTTCTCCCACTTATAAAAATGAGAGAGGCCTGTCATTTTCATCATAGGTACACTTCAACTATGAGAGACAAAATTAGAAAAAAAATCCAGAAAATCACATTGTAGGATTTTTAATGAATTTATGGGTAAGTTATGGTGGAAAATAAGTATTTGGTCACCTACAAACAAGCAAGATTTCTGGCTCTCACAGACCTGTAACTTCCTAAAGAGGCTCCTCTGTCCTCCACTTGTTACCTGTATTAATGGCACCTGTTTGAACTTGTTATCAGTATAAAAGACACCTGTCCACAACCTCAAACAGTTACACTTCAAACTGCACTATGGCCAAGACCAAAGAGCTGTCAAAATGTTTAGACCTGCACCAGGCTGGGAAGACTGAATCTGCAATAGGTAAGAAGCTTGGTGTGAAGAAATCAACTGTGGGAGCAATTATAAGAAAATGGAAGACATTCAAGACCACTGATAATCTCCCTCGATCCGGGGCTCCACGCAAGATCTCACCCCGTGTGGTCAAAATGATCACAAGAACGGTGAGCAAAAATCCCAGAACCACATGGGGGGACCTAGTGAATGACCTGCCGAGAGCTAAGACCAAAGTAACAAAGGCTACCATCAGTAACACACTACGCCGCCAGGGACTCAAATACTGCAGGGCGAGACGTGTCCCCCTGTTTTTCTGCAAAGGGAACCGGACGACTGATCCGTGTAAAGGAAAGAATGAATGGGGCTATGTATTGTGAGATTTTGAGTAAAAACCTCCCTCCATCAAAAAGGGCATTGACGATGAAAAATGGCTGGGTCTTTCAGCATGACAATGATCCCAAACACACCGCCCGGGCAACGAAGGAATGGCTTTGTACGAAGCATTTTAAGGTCCTGGAGTGGCCTAGCCAGTCACAAGATCTCAACCCCATAGAAAATCTTTGGAGGGAGTTGAAAGTCCATAATGCCCAGCAACAGCCCCAAAACATCACTGCTCTAGAGGAGATCTGCATGGCCAAAATGCCAGCAACAGTATGTGAAAACCTTGTGAAGACTTACAGAAAACGTTTGACCTCTGTCATTGCCAACAAAGAGTATATAACAAAGTATTAATATAAACTTTTGTTATTGACCAAATACTTACTTTCCACCATAATTTACCAATAAATTCATAAGAAATCCTACAATGTGATTTTCTGGATTTTTTTATACCTATGATGAAAATTACAGGTCTCTCATCTTTTTAAGTGGGATAACTTGCACAATTGGTGGCTGGCTAAATACTTGTTTACCCCATTGTACATTCAATACCACAACACATCTAGGTTCATATGCAACAATCCACTCAGTTCAATCACTCTCAATAATTTCTCCCATTATTTACAGGTCAGTGGCTCTTCTTCATTCAATCTCAGAACTTGCTATTAAACAGGCAGCAGGCCCCAGCCATTTAAAGGTTTCATTTCACAACATTTATTAATTTACAAATATGGATAACTTTATCCGTACGACTTCCGACCTTCCAGCAATCAAAGTCAAGGCCTGCCAATTTGACAATGAAACAGTATCTCGGATAATCTATTCAATAGCTGCCCCTCTAAACTGCAGCTGCCCTGGCCGGAAGCAGCCCAATTGTTGGATCTTAGAGCTCCGCGATAGAACAAATTAATTTGTTTACCTCAGAAACCGCTGAGTTTTACAGTCTATTGGCTTCCTACCACATCAGTCTGATATATTTTTGGTTCATATCACGTTTTTCATAGGAAACTTAACTCTCCCCTATCCAATAAGTCAATAGCTTTCACCCTCCCAATTTGTGTAGCACCCAATATCATAGGGGTTTACTTTCTCTCTTATTTACACTCCATATGGCCTACCCGTGCTGTACTCTGCTAAATCACATAAATTCCATTTAACGATCATTCCATTTATTTAGCCAGCACATTACCGTAGGATTTTTACTTATGTATAATTTATAAACAAAACGTTAGTACTGGAAAAGTTTCCCAGCATGCATTTGTTTACACTAGCACAGTTTTGCTCCAAATGCATCTCTCTGTCTCAAATATCCAATTAGAATTATTGGTTGGAAAACTCACCAATATGTTGTTGCGGTTTGGCAAGCTCAGAACGCAGTTCCATAGATAATTTTTCATATGCTACGCTCTGCCTCTCTGTTCGTTTTCTCCAGTAGGGCTAAAATGAGTTTTAATCTGTCCCTTGAAATGGTAGCCATTTTATGTTGTGTATTTTAATGCATTTATTCATTAAATAATTGTATTCAGAGTCTTGAAAATATTTAATTAGAGCACGTAAAGACTATGGGCCTGATTTACTAACACCAGCGCAGTTTGCACTGCATCTGTTTATGCGAGTTCGGTAATTGCGCACGCTATGCTTCCACATTTAGCGTGGTATTTATCAAACCCGATACCCATTACGCAATCAGCGCATACTCCGCCCTCCATTAGCGCGCCTCTAAAAGCGCAAACAATGGCCCCGTATGTATCTATCATGGATC
>JACXGM010027771.1:0-14371 GCA_016801145.1 Umbra pygmaea | reverse complement strand
GGAGGAGGGCAGTGAGAGGGGAACCAATGGATTGAAGAGAACAGTGAGAGGGGGACCAATGGATTGAAGAGAACAGTGAGAGGGGGACCAATGGATTGAAGAGGGCAGTCAGAGGGAGACCAATGGATTGAAGAGAGCAGTGAGAGGGGGACCAATGGGATGGAAGAGGGCAGTGAGACGGGGACCAATGGGATGGAGGAGAGCAGTGAGAGGGAGACCAATGGATTGAAGAGGGCAGTGAGAGGGAGACCAATGGGATGGAAGAGGGCAGTGAGAGGGGGACCGGTAGGGAGGCCTCAGGGAGATGGCCAGATGAATAGCAGGAACAACAGGCGGATTAGAAGAATGGTAGCAGCAGCTCGCTTTCTTTTTCCCTCTCTCCACCTCTCTTCCATCTGTACCTACCACCCTCCGGCCAGCCCTTATCTCTCCCTACAGACAGACAGACACACTATGCCACGGAAGACAGCCGACCCTGGCACCATTCAAGGGGCACAGACATCCATACAGAAGGACGATCTCATTGACTGATAACCACACACACACAGAGCTAGATAAGACCCGGAGACAGAGAGACAGCTATGCTCGTCGGCCAAAGCCAGAATATCTTTTCAGTGCATTTTGAGTTGCCAGGTTGGTGTCGATATCCCCTGTCCTGAGCCCATTGAGCCCCATTCAGCAGCACAGAGACGGGCCTTTATGGTGACAGGCAGCCCATCGATAGCAAACACTGGCCAAAGCAGGTGACTAATCCACCAGCCAATCAATGATCAGATAAAGAGAGGCCCAAGACTGAGAATGGAAACATAGCTAGGGAGAAAGGAAGACATGGAGGGAGACAAAACACATGAGGACAAGTTAGGAACACACATTGATATAAAAGAAAACTACGAGGAAGACAGATATGAAAACGACAAGGAACATGATACGAAAGATGAGAAACAGACGACATGAGAAAGTTGAAGAACACATGATTAGGACCGATGGAAATCACGAAGAGGAAAAATATAATAACCGAAACAATGCAAGACTTCAATCAGCCGTTCCACAATGACAACATTTGAATTTGCCCACAGCATAATCACTTTTGAATTCAAAACCCTATGTTTTTATTGTTATTCAAAATGCCCAAGATGTACAATGCTTCTCTTTTGATGAGGAAGAATACACACACATTAATCACATAAACACGGACTCCTTCTGTCTGTTTGTTACGGCTCAGAACAACCATAAAAGCATCAGGTTAATTAGGTTGTAGACAGCAGAGGTCTGTGAACTCACTGTATATATCTGTTTAGCTAAATGAGACAGGCTAGTATGTTTAGTGTGTGCATGTATTTCTAATTATTCCCTTACGTGATCCTGATGCCCCAGGGACGGATGTGCAGAGGATTCATAAACACAGCTGGTAGTCGGTGAGGTTCACCTGCATGCTTACTGGTGAATCACCTGAAACTCATCCTCTCACACAGACAATCACCAAAAACTGATCACAGCTCCAACACACACACACACACACACTTGAATTCAAACACCAACATGACTAACCACCTCTAATTAGTCTGCCTCTTCTGATGATAAGAAAAAGAATGAGGGTGAAAGAGTTATTATGCCATCATTATTATTCTAAATTGTTCCACGTGGTGAATACGCTCAGTTATGTTCAATAGTCAAGCACCCTCTTCACGGTTGTTGTTTTCCCCCACTAATTATAGCGACTGGAACGACTGAAATGAGAGTGACGACAGAGAGCCGGATCAAGGGTGAGAGAGTCAGAAAGACTGATAATGAGAGAGGAGGACGGCGTAGAGAGACAATGAAGAGGGAAAAGACAGAGAGGGAGAGCGAGACACGCCGAGAGAGAGACTCAGAATGAGAGACAAACCGAGAGCGATCGACAAACAGAGAGAGATAGAGGAATGGGTTGAAGAAGGTAAAGGAGAACTGTGTCTTGCCTAAGATCCGTGCCTTGTCAACTCTCTGTCTCCAGTTGAGGTCAGCAGGTCTGACTCTGCAGTAGGGTGGAGGAGAGGAGCTTTAGGAGACGTGGAGGAGAGGAGCTTTAGGAGACGTGGAGGAGAGGAGCTTTAGGAGACGTGGAGGAGAGGAGCTTTAGGAGACGTGGAGTAGAGGAGCTTTAGGAGACGTGGAGGAGAGGAGCTTTATTAGACAGAGGAGAAGAGGAGCTTTAGGAGACATCTAGGAGGAGCAGAGTTTTAGGAGACATGGATAAAAGGAGCTTTAAAAGGAATGGAGGGGAAGAGCTTTAGGAGACATGGAGGAGTTGAGCTTTGGTAGATGTGGAAGAAAAGGAGAATATAGAAAAAAAGCTTCTAGAGACATGCAGAAGAAGTGAATCTTTATGAAACATGGAGGAGGAGAGGAACGTTCGGAGAATTGGAGGAGGAGGGAAGCTTTATGAGACATGGAGGAGGAGAGGAACGTTCGGAGACATAGAGGAGGAGGGAAGCTTTATGAGACATGGAGAAGAGGATTTGTAGAAGACCTGGAAGAAAAGAGGAGCTTTAGTAGATGTGGAAGTGAATGAGGAGCTGTAGGAGATATGAATGAGCTTTAGGAGCTATGGAGAAGCGGAGCTTTAGGAGATATGGAGAAGAAGAGGAGCTTCATGAGACATGGAGGAGAAAAGGAGCTTTAGTAGACATGGAGGAGATTAGGAGCTTTAGGAGCTATGGAGAAGACGAGCTTTAGGAGACATGGAGGAGAAGAGGAGCTTCAGGAGACATGGAGGAGAAGAGGATCTTTAGTAGACATGGAGAAAATTAGGAGCTTTAGGCGATATGGAAATTGGAGCTTTAGGAGACATGGAGGAGAAAAGCTTTTGGAGACAAGAAGGAGAGGAGGAGAGATGAGAAGGGAGAGGACGGTGAGGTGAGATGGAGGAAAGTATGAACAGAAATGGAGGACAGAAGGATGATGAGAAATAAAGGATTGGTAGGAACAGTGCAGGGCTGACTAAAGCAATCTCTGCCAGAAAACCTGCCAGGCCTGACAAAGTCCCTGTCACACTAACACACGTTAACACACACACTTACATTCATTAAGAAACACATGAGTGTTGAACAAATACCTGACCATATGCCAAATTTATATTGATGGGCTGCAATTCATACGTTGCCATTGTTATCAACGTTCTACAGGCATCGCAGGCATGAATTACATAAATGAAAGCCACTGTAATCACTATTTTTCCTTGGCTCATGATGTCATTGCTAACATAGGCAAAAATGAGTAGATACATTTCAAATCATCATCATGTTTTCTAAAGTTACCATTGCTATAAGCTAGCTAGAATTGGATATCTCCCCTCAATCTGAACTAGATAGTAATGTCATACGGTAAGCCAACATGGAAATATAAAACAATATATCAGTAATGCAGTTTAGACTAAATCTTCAGAAATGCCCACTGACAATGCGTTAGGTAGGATGCTCAGATCATTATTGTTGTGCAAAATGTAAAATCATTCATAACACCCATATTCTAGATGTGTCCCCATGGCAACACAAAGAACATTTATTCAAACACATATAGAAACACATATCTTGATCTTACACATGTAGAGTATACACTAGGAAAATCATCATTTCTGAATTGTCATACAATAAGACTGGGCAAATGCAGAATACATTATCTCTTAAATACTTTGCACAGCATAAGAAAATTGAATAACAGAAGAAAAACCACTGACAACCTATGGTTCAAACAATTACACAGACCTCAGATTTTTGGTGTCCAATATTGAGAAATCTTACCTTTAGTCAAGGAATTTAATTTAGCCACCTCCCCTTTCCATTTGCAGCTATAACAGCTGTCACTCTTCTGGGAAGGCTTTCCACAAGATTTTGGAGTATCTTTGTGGGAATCTGTGCCTATTCAGCCAAATCAGCATTTGGTGTTCATGTTGAACGAGAAGGCCTGGCTTGCAATTGACATTCCAATTCATCCCAAAGGTGTTCAATTCTGTTGAGGTCTGGGCTCTGTGCATGCCACTAAAGTTAATTCACACCAAACACGTCAAACCAGGTATTTATGGTCCCCACGTTGTGCACAGGGCATGGTCATGTTGGAACAGGAAAAGGCCTTCCCCAAAACTGTTGCCACAAAGTTTGAAGCACCTAATTGTCTAAAACATCTTTGTATCCTGTAGCAAGATGACCCTCCACTGGAAGGGGCCTAGCTTTAGACCATGAAAAACAGCCCCAGACCATTACGCTTCCTCCACCACTAGTAGGGGTGTCCCCTTTAATTTGGTCATATAGTGTAAGTAGTTTTCAAGGCACTGACTCTGACCAATTAATTGTTGAAAACAGCATTGTTGCATTTCAACTAATCTCTGAAACACTAAAGTAAGCTTGCGTCATTTGGTCAGTCACCTCATTTGAATTCTGTGTCCATATGCTTCATATGAATTTCTATATCCAGCCTACTAAAACAGTGCAAAAATAAATTCCAAAACCTATGCTAAATCCCTTAAGATAATTCGCATTGGATGTGTTTTGATTTCATGTTTAAGCACTGCCTTTGCACGGTTGTGATTTCAACTGGCATTGGAATCCTCATAGCATTGTTTAAAATCTACTAGAGGTGGCTTTATCATGTGTCCCGGAGTTAATATTTTCCAGTCTGTTGTTAGTGAGGCTTTCTCAGCATTAGAGCATACAAAAGACATTGCTTAGTTGCTGGCGTAGCTGCTTGCGTCACATTACTTTTTCGATGTGCCCCAAATCTGTGTAGTTTATATTTGTGTAGTAAAACGACAAGTACATTTTACGCAATTTTTTTACAATACAACAATACGTTGGCCACTGACAGCGTAGACCTTATAGCCAGCTTGTGACTTTACGCATGCACTCATGCAAGCACACACACATCACAAAACACACACATACATACACACACAAACACCATCATGGCGAAGTGGGAGGTTAGAGTTTGGAGGTTGGGGTTAAGTCCCTGTGGGGTTAAACCTAGGCTGAGCGCTTTCCTCAGCAGTCTTTGAGCCTGCGACAGTAATAGACTTCCCCTGCTCTATTTCTGTCAAACAAATGGGCTGACTATGGTTCCCCCGGAGAGGACCTCTGTGTCATAATCGATGCGGCTACTTCTCAATTGCACGGCCACAGGCAGTGACTCGCTTTCTCTCTTCTCTCTCAAATGGCAGCAGAGACTGTAAACTCACTACTGACACGCAGAGCCGGATTCATGCAGGGACACATTAATATATTTATCTCTGCCTCTCAGGCCCCCTACAGGCTTGGGCCCAAAGGCTTCAACACCTGAAGTATCCTACGTTAATCCAGCCCAGGTAAAATCTAGTCGAAAAGGCTGCAGTCAGGGCAGAAAGTCAGCAAAATATACACAGTAAAATCAAGAGTGTTCATGTACTGGTGTTATGCAGTTTTGGTGTTGTTGTGGTGTTACTTGGTGTTAAAATAAACAGACTGAATGCCAGGTGGTGTTTCTTTTTAAGATGGTGTTAAAACAATCTGGTATTCAGTAGGAGTGCTAACTGTGTTCTACACTGGTAGTGTTATCTTAACCCTTGTTAGGCAAAAACATGAACATTTCCCAGAATGCTTTAATGCACATTTAAATTTTCAGAATATATATTTAATTAATACATACTTAGATTTGATGAAATATTACAACCGTTGGATATCCTGACAGTTGGATTTAAATTTGTAATATAAAATCTAAATGTTACAGTGACAGTTATTATGATACAAGAGCTATAAAAAATGCATTCAAGATTGGTACATTGTACTTTCAAAATATTGATTTAATTTACTTATTGGATTTTGCTGTGTAAAACCGTTAGTGAACATTGACTGGTGTATAGATATAAATCAATCATCAACACATACAGTAGAATGGTTTTGAAAACCATTTGATTGTTAAATTCATTTATGGGTAAATCAGTACTGACTTTCATTCCTGAATTAAATGGGAATGGCCATTTTGTTAAGCAGCAGCCAAATGCAGGATATTGTGTAATGAAGTGTTTATTAATTATTTTAAACACTCAGGACATTTTGAAGTATAGTAACCGCAGGCACAGCCTGGAAAACAATGTCTCTTCCGCAAACAGAAAATCCTCAAAACATTTAGGTAACAATAACAAACAAGGATACAGTAATAGGGAAAGGAGAACTTAAATACACATACTGATGACAGATATTGTCCAAGAAGGGGGAGCCAGAACAGAGGGAAATGTGACAGTACCCCCCCTCCTGATGTGCCGTTTCAGCAACAGAGAGCCCCCGGCCCTTTGGGCAGCCACAGTGTGCAGCACCCGATGCTCTGGATGGCGGAGAAGGATCCAGAGGGGTCCCGCTCCAGCACCGCTTTGCACCCAGTACCGCTCCTCCGGGCCAAATGCCTCTCAATCCAACTGGTACTGGAGACCCCCTGCCCGGTGCCTTGAATCTAGGATGGACCAGACTGAGTATGCCAGACCACCCTTGACTTCCAGTGCTGGGAAGCGGAGGGGCTACCACCAAAGAGAGACATGAAATGAGGGGTTAACCTGGTAATGAACAAAGAGTTGTAGTCTATATGTAACTTCTATCACCCTCTTCAGGATTTTAAACACCTGGCACCTCATCAGTGCGGTGGTCTCCCTGGACCTTCTGACGGTGCATGGCACACTGAATACTGATGTGGGATGTGTTCCAAGTCTATACAGCTTGCCGTAAGCAGTCATCCACTGCAGGGGCTTTGGCCAGAACTGGCTGGTACCTCAACACACATTGAAAGGGCATGAGGTCAGTATAGGAGTGACTGAGATAATTCTGTGCACACTACACCCAGGGCAGAAATACCAACCACTCCCCTGCCTGGTCCAGGCAGTAAGACCACAAGATCTCACACACTTCCTGGTTCACACAATCCTCCTGCACGTTACACTCCAGACGGAATCCAGAGGTGAGACTGACCACGACCCCAAAGTGTTTCATGAATGCTTTCCATACCCTGGAAATAAACTGTGGGCCTCTGTCAGTCACAATGTCCTCCGGAATACCATAGTGCCAGAAGACATGGGTGAAAAGAATGTGCGCAGTCTTCAGGGCCGTGGGAATACCTGGCAGAGGAAGGAGGCGGCAGTATTAAGAAGACTTACCCACAATGAGCAGAATGGTGGTAAATCCCAGGGACGTGGGAGGTCAGTAAGAAACTCAACAGATTAATGTGATTATGGTCATTGTGGAAACGGCAGAGGATGTAATTTATCTGGTGGGAGGTGTCTTGGCTCCTTACTTTGGGCACACATTTAGCAGTAGTAGACGTACACCCTCACATCCTTAGCCAAGTTTGGCCACCAGTACCTGTATGCAAGGCAGCAAACAGTGCACTTGATACATGGATGTCCAGAGGATGGATAGGTGTATGGTACATATTGGAGACCAACAGGACATTGCGCAGGAAAAGGGTCAGAGCGCAGTGCCTCCTGGATCTTGGCATCCAATTATTATAATACAGGTGCCATAAGGCAGGGGTCTGGGAGGATGGGGCCCTCTTCTACCACTCCTCTGTACCATACCAGTGGGACATCTGCCTTCACATTCTTACTTCCTGGAACATAGGAACAGGTATTCCGGCGTCAATGCACGCGTCCTCCATCTCTACCACAGAGGTGTCGATGTGGTATCCAGGAAAGGAGACAGATTTCTGGAAGAAAATACACTTCTCAGACTTGTCGTACAACTCCTGCTCCATCAGTTTTTTAAGGACTAGCAGACCATGTCAACATAATGGTCGGCGTGTAGTAGATTACACCGAAATGTTGTTTATGTAGACCACTATGCCACACCAAAACGTGGCATGGAATATCTTGTTAATGTGCCTAAATGGGTCCTAAGGAATGATAATCAGGGACATCTGGACATGTGAATCAACTCATTCTGACACAGGGACAGGTGGGGTACTTGAGGTGTTATGTGAGTGCCTGACCCACTGCCTTTGAGCCCAGTGAAATGCAGATGGCAGTGTGCTATAAAGGGGCCCCTCTTGCCACAGAAGGTGCAGTTCTCCTGGTATATCATGTGCTCTCTCTCTGCCCCCTGAATCCCAATAGCTCCTAATTCCATGGGCATTACGGCGACCGCCGCAGTGAATGAAATGGAAATCTCCTCCCAGCGCGGCCATGAGCCATCAGCAGGTTGACAAGGCGGATGGCCATGTTTATCAGCTGATCGAACCCCATGACACGGTCTCGACAGGCCAACCCATTCCCCGGACTGATCGCCGGTGAGAGGAACAAGTGTGGCTGCTAGGATATCGTTGCTTGAACTGCCAGTAAAACTCAGTCCATTGCAGAGCCAAGACAGCTCCCTGTGTGCTTTAGTGCAGTCAACAATGCCTTCCAGCTCAACTCAACCTGCTGGCTCCATGGTTTGAAGGTTCATCCTTCTGTAATGGGTGAGTAAGCAGGAGTTAAATGCAGGATATCATCAGATGAAGAGTTCATTAAGTAGTCTAAACACTCAGGACGTTTTGAAGAAAAAAACTTGTCTTCCGCAAACAGGTGGGTAGAATATTATCAAATGGTATGTTTTCTGTAACAATAATGTAACAGTAAAAGACAAGGATAATAGGGAAGGGAGAAATTAAATACATATACTGATGACAGAAAATAACAAAAAGGTGTGATGGGAAGGGCAGGTGGCATTAATAAGGCTAGTGACGTCGACTGCCGGAGCCACAACGTCCCAGTAGGAGGAGCCAGAACAAGGGAGATGTGACATCTAGAAAGATTCACTTAATAAATATCACTTTCCAAATTACAAAATACAAGTAGGGAAAATCTAAACATTTGGATAGTTCAAAAGATTACTGCCTATGAGAGAATATATTCACTCTATTTTAAGTAAATAAGGTAAAAATAAGGTAAGGTTAGGATTAGGTATTTGTTGTTAAGGTTTAGTGTAGAGCTACCTCGGTGTATTGACAGCATCAGACCGTTTCAATTGCAAGCTCCCCTCTATTTATTGACTCCAAATAACCAATCACTTTCATTTCAGCCTACAGTATGTGTAAGTAAATCTCCCAGGTACATGTTTGGAGTGTTTTCTAAAAGTAAGTAGTTCAAAATGTTGGATTGGCAATTAATTCAGTAATAATTTTGATTTGTTCAGTTTGTCAGTATCATAGCATACAATAATGTGGCAGTTTGTGTGTTTTAAATTAACATATTTATTAGTTAATATACATTAGAAGGAAATGCATACTTTACCATTGCAAAAATAAAAAAATATATGTGGAAATCTGACAAAAAAATTAAATAGTCCACTGCTTACTTTAAGCCTTATTGGAACTATGCAAATATGGTTTATGATATTAGACACTTTCTTCAGCAGTCCATTTTCTCATGCACGGCTACTTAATTTTATGAATTGCATCTTTGTGCAACAATTTGTTTACATAATATGTGGGTGTGCCACATAGGAAGATGGTGCACTGAAAATTGTCAATGTCAAAACAGAGCCCTGTTTGTATTCCTCCACCGAGAGTGTGAAACAATCAGCTCCATTGTAACACATTGCACGCGCGCACGACTACATCCGCCTGCTCCCAAATCACTAATCTACATGCAAACTCACTACATGTCTTTCTGTCCATCCCTCCAGACGCTCCCAATCATGATCGCCCCATCCCCATCTCATTCAGGATGAGGTGTGCCATAGCAGGGCATCCTAATAAAACGCAGAACAAGACAGCGCACAGAATCCCTTCCAATTATAGGCGTGATAAATACATGAATGTTCCCATGGCAACGAAGACTAACCAGTGTCCCACCTCCCAAACACCACCAATCCAAACACAACAGCGGCAGAAAAACAAGCCTGATTGAAATGGCAGGCCTTCAAACAAACCCTACTCCCATTGGACCACAGCTATACAAACTATTTTCCCATTGGTCCAGAAGCTAAACAACATCCAACAACACTCTCTGAATAGAGAGTTTTTTGAGGTGCCTCACATACAAATGAAGTTTGCTCCACAACTGGGGAAGTGACAATGAAAGTGGGAATGAATCATATAACATGGCCGGAACACCAAACTCAAATAGGTGATATACAGCGTATATATTTTACATTTCTTTTAACCAAGAGCTCTGAAAATATTTGAAAGATTTTAAGAAAGTGAGAATCCTTCATCCAAAGCATCTGCAAAAAGACATTACTTTTTTCCTTCACACTTCTTCACACCAGAAAGTGTTTTCAGGGTTGTTATTTGGTGGTCTCTAGGTACTGAAAATAACTAACTTCGCTATTTATTGGCTAGGCCTTGAGAAGCTGCATACAATGTCAGTAAAATGTATAAAGACATTGTAAAGTCATCTTTAATGCTCTGGCTATGAGATTCTACAAAGTTACCTACAGTAAATGTAAATGCCACTGAATTAGATCGTGGAATGAACACCTTGTTTTTCAATGAGTGGTACTGCAACACTTAGAAACTGACAGTCCGTGCACCAGCTATCTTGTGCTATGTAATGTAATGTCACAATGGTTACATCAAGTTGGATGTGGCTAATTTGTTGGAATCACATTTTTTAGACACTTTGAACAAGACATTATAGGACCCTAACTTCCACCCAGCACAATTTACTTTTTACACCAACGCATGTATTATTCCTATTTTGTACCCGACACACAGTGGACTCTTCCCTCCACAGATGCGTGTTGCTGAATTAGGGAATGAACTTGCTCCCAGGGGCCGTTCAGCAAAAAGAGGAGGCTTGATCCGGCGCAAACGTTCCCTGGTGCTATTTTGCAGTTTCAGAAAGCAATTCCGCCACACACCAGGAAAAACCTAAAGTCAGTGGCGCGTTATTCAGATGCTATTTTAAGGGCGCACGCTTGGCCGTAATGTAGCATGTGCACAATGTGCATACACTTTGCTTCTCTCATCTACACAGAGAGAGCAGTGCCCATTTTTGCAAACCATACATAATTACAAGGAAAATATTACCACACGAGGGAAATCATTGTGGTGTCCGAAGATGTGAAAAAGACTTAATAATACAAAAATGTAATAATGGTAGTAGTTAGTTATGAACTGGTCTTTTAGTCTTTATTTAGGAACTTTCCAGAACTGGTGAACCCAGCTAAGTACTTTTGCTCCATAGCTTTTACAACTCTGTGTTGACATAGACTGACTGCTGTAATTATTGGTAATGGGGTTAGAGGTTACCATAGCAGTTTTTGATTGTTGGTTCCAAACCCAAAACGAGGCTCAGGTCTATTTGAGTAATTCATGACGTTTTCAGTAATAGTATTGCTTCTTCTGCATGAACGTTGGCTACAAAAGTGATTGTATGATTCTGTAGTTGTTTGTCATTAATCAAATGTAATTTCAGGCTTTTCTCATGGCGATACGTACGAAATCGTAGATAAAAAAAACTTACGTCCACGTGTAAAGTTTCTGGAGGCAGGAGAACGTATGCCTCATTCATTTACGAAACATAAACAAGTCAGTGAACCTTAACCTTAGCCTAACCTTATCAACACCACACCCTAAACTCACTAACCTAGCATATTATCTCTGAACTAAACATTTACAAAATTGTAAACGATTGGTCTATAATTGGAAGTGTTCTGGTAATACAGAGATTCAATAGATAAAAAACTCACCTTTTGATTGGCCATATCCTAAGTCTACCTACGTAATGCAGCAAACTTATTTACGTGCGATTACCCAACTCTTGCCATGAGAATGTGTTGGACATTTTGGGAGATGTTTTTTTTTCTCCATAGAATGTTTAGCTCATAAAGAAATAGTACTCAACAGGATTTAACCAGTCTTGTTTTCTCATCTTTCCCCATCATCGTCAGTTAGCCATAGCCTTTCACAGTAAACCAAGTGTTGTTTATTTACCTCCGACACTTCCTGGGTCTATGTGAACTCAATGGGATGAAAAGGAAATGCTTTCTTAACTTAATTGGCAATTATATGAGAGCCTGTGTTCTCATGGGTAGCCAGTAGTTAAACAGTCTGAATAATCACAAGCACTAGATTCATCTGTAAACACTCCCAATGGGACAGGACTCTCTCTCCAACACACAAATGAACATACCCACCAACACACACACACTGGTCTGGGGAAAGGGGTTTGGCTAGAAAGTCAGGGAACAGAAGAGTACACGCAGAAGGTATGTGCGGGCACATACCTGGCACACACACAGACGCGCATCTGAGGATGTAAACACATGCATCATACAACTGCCTACACACACACTACAACTCTGGAGAAAAGTTTGAAAAGTGAAAAACATCTGAAATCTTTCTTGCCTTCTTGTCAATGTGGACGGCGGGTAAGCAGACAGCGATGCAGTGCGAGAACAAAGGCATATTAAATCAGATCTGGATCAAGTGCTTCTATGTACACTATATGAATAACCCAAAGGGACGACAGTGCAGGCGCGCGCGCGTGTGTCTGTGTGTGCGCACGAAGAGAATAAAGAGAGCGAAACGGTGTATTTATAATTCATGGGGATAGTTGTAAAAGTAAGGACAATGAGATGACAGGTATGCCCCTCTGGGGAATTTAAAGGTGCCCCGAGTTTAGAGAGAAATAACTTTATTTCTTTCATGAAAGGAACCGGAGTGTGAGAAAGTAAAGCAGGAGAAAGGAAAGAGACCTGAAGGTCAGGGAGAAACAGAAGATGAAAAAGAAGCACCGTTGTTAAATCTAAACTCTGCCGGTGACTTGATTCGACCTCTCACATGCCACTTGCTAACTCCTTCAAACAAACCTCTGACGCTGTAGTTCAACACACAGGCACACACTGCCTTCAAACGGGACCCTAGAGAAGGCAGACTAACTTATTAAATGCCCAACAGTGAGATATTGTCACTGGTGTTTCAACCAGCCTTCCCTTCCCCAGGAACACAAAAGTTTCAATAGGAACAAAGGCAATAAACGATGGGGATAGAACGAGAGAAAAATAATGGAAGTCTGGGAAGGGATGGACATGAGGAGAGAGAGAAACAAAGGACACAAATATGGATACCAAACATGTACAACAATGAAACAATGAAGAAACAATGAAAGACGCTCAGGGCCGTATCTTGCACCCGGCGCAACGCGGCACAATTTTTCATCCAGCGCCACTTCGTTTAATTAGCAAATGCACCTTCGGCCATCTTTGCGCCCATGGGCATGCAGGTCTAACAGGGAGGTGTGTTCAGGATAATTCTGGGTGTAGTGCCATCTCGAGGCATCGGAAAGTGACCAACAAAAACCTGGTCTTAAGTCAATAGCGCAGCATGTCATTTTTAATTTAACAGCAAATTAGTCAAATGCACCTAGGCGTATGCACAGCGCGTGCACACTATGCTTGTTACACACACACACAGGGAAGCGCAGCAGCACACAAACATGCAAAAAAATAAAAATAAAAATATCACAGTGCAAATCTTCCATCATAATAGCAATGCTCCAAGGTACAAACGCGTCTGGGTCTTTGATTGGTTTATTGCATGTTATGCCTAAAACACACCTATGAATTAATGAAGACACTTAGTACAACACTTTGGAACCATGCGCCCAGCGCATGGAGCTTTTTTTCCGCCGTCAAATTAGCGAAAGTGGATTTGAACGCGCCCAAAGCGCACTTGCGCCATGCGCTTCACGCCGTGTGCTTAGAACATTAAAATAGGGACCTCAGAGTTAGGCGTGCGAGAGAAACAGAGGACACGGATATGGATACGAAAGATAAAACAATGAAAGACACTCAGAGTTAGGCGTGCGAGAGAAGGTGACAGCTTGACACGTGTCAGAATAACTGCATACACATGACTGACATGTTTGTTTTGAATTTTGATTTTTTTTTTTCATCACTTCCACTAATTTACTGTTATTTCATGTGGTCCTCATGCATGCAGAAAAGCACTTCAATACAGAAAAGGGGTCAGATAATGAAGGAGGTCATTCTCTCTTGTTAACAGCATTTAAATAGCAAGAGAGAGAGAGAATGAGAAAGGTTAAGTGAGAAAAAGAGACAGACAGACAAACAGAGAGACAGACAGACAGAGACAGAAGGAGAGAGATTGTGCTCGTCAGGATTAAAAGGCAGCCATTGATGTCTCCCAACACCTCAAGGTCCCTTTTCACTCGACTCCCGATTTAGCATTTCACACCGCACCCGCTTCGCATACAGGCTGAGACAGTGTTCGAGAGAGAGAAATAATGGAACTAAGGACAGTAAAGAAGGGAGATATGGTGAGGGGGAGTTGGAGAGAAAATGAGGGATGGATAAGGAGAAGATTGGTGGTGGATTCAGAAGGCAGAAAGAAAGACCAGAAGCAACAAATTAGAGAGAACAGCTAACAGACAAATAGA
>JACXGM010027770.1:0-14348 GCA_016801145.1 Umbra pygmaea | reverse complement strand
CGGCGACTAGCGGTTTGAGCTCAAACAACGCTAAGAGAGAGCTACGAATGGTCCAGACCAACCTTACGAAAGTATGACTTACAGAAGATATACTTAGCGTACGAACGTTTCGGGAACCGTGCCATTAGGTTAAGAGAGAGGTTAAGGAATAGGTTAAGAACTACTTAGCGATAAGAACGTTTTGGGGAACCGGGCCCATGTCTTTAACGATAGCTGTTGTCCCCTTCACAGCCACCCATCCAAGGGGGGATTCCTCATGGCAAAGTTGCCATAAGTGAGTCATGGCTTGAGCCTGAGTAATTCTGAGTAAAGACATGGGTCATTTTACTATTAGCATCGCAAATTACGTGTGTATACTTGTTGATTGAATGGGTTCCCTTGAGGTTGATGTATATCAGTGCAAATAATTCATTATGAATAATTTGAGTAAATGTGTACACTAGATGTATACCTATTTTTCACATTTTCGGACCCCACAATGACTTCCTCGTGTGGTAATATTTTTCCTTCTAATTGTTAATGTATTGCAATAATAAAGAACTGCTGCATTTGTGTAGATGGAGGAGCAAAGTGTATGCGCGTTGTGCACACGCTACATTATGGTTAAGCATGCGCCCTTAAAATAGCATATGAATAACACTCCACTGACTTTAAACCAGGTTTTTCCTGGTCAGTGGCGGAATTGTTTTCGGGGACTGCAAGATAGCACCAGGGAACGTTTGTGCCGGAACACGCCTCTTCTTTTCGCTGAACCGCCCAACGAACGCAAGTTCATTACCTAATTTACCGACGCGCGTCTGTGGAGGGAAAAGTCCCATATGCGTCGGGTGTAAGACAGGAATGATACATGCGTTTGTGTAAAAAGTCAATTGCGCTGGGTGTAAGATAGGGCCCCTAGAGTGACACAGCAGTCTAGGACTATCTACAGTGTACATGTTCCACTGTGGCATATTATACTTCAAAAGGACATGTTATATAGCCTGTTCCAGGGGAACAGGACTCGGGGGGGAAATGGGTACTAAGTATTTAGGGCCCTAACGTGTGGAGGGGCCCTTTAAATGCAGGAATAAAGGGTGGATTCAGGGACAGTTGTGAATGTCGTGACATTGAACTGTATTAATAGACTATTTTGGGTTTATTTTTAATGTATTCTGAGTATATTTATGGGATGTTGGCCCCACCTTCTTGACACTAACGTTTGTGTTCCTTTACTCTTGGGTGTATCCTGATTACTCACAATTAATACATGGGTGCTAAGTAATCAAGTAGGCTATATAACCTACAATCAAAAATTTGATTGATTCTACAAGAGCTAAATGTACACTGCCACCGATACAGCATTATGTATTCATGAGTGTTTGTCCCAACCTGTATGTATCCACAGAGCTATTCCCATGAACCACTACGGTAATGTGTTGTAAGGAATAGTCTTGAGGAAGTGAAACCTACATAAACAATGTAATATTCTTATGCTGAGTGTTGTCGCCTTGTAGGCTTAGATAGCATCAAATGTACTTGTTTGGGCACCAAAGTCTTCCTGTGTTGGGCACCAAAGTCTTCCTGTGTTGGGCACCAAAGTCTTCCTGTGTTGGGCACCAAAGTCTTCCTGTGTTGGGCACCAAAGTCTTCCTGTGTATATTAGCAGGCGATGTCAGCTTAGCTTTTGTTATTTTCTGTGTTCAAGAAACTAAAGAACACAGCTCTCTGCTTTGTCTCCCTTCAATTACCCATTCACTCTGTGACACTATGTAAAGGGCCCCGAACTGCGTGCTACTCCCATGGCCTGTCCCCAATGCTTAGAAAGTGTATTGTGTTGTAGTAAAGTAGTGGCCTATATGCCTTGTGGAATAAATAACTTATAAATGAATATAAATGTTCCAATACAGTCATATTTTGAAGAGTACAAAGATAAGTAAATAGAACTCATAATGCAAATCCCTTTTATTTGCTTTGAAAACTGCATAATCTGATGTTGGAAATGTGATTTGAAATCCAGAAGGTAACAGGTTTAAACAAATTCCAATTCTATTCAATTGTAAGCCCCATGACTGTTCCCCTAAAGTTTGTTAGCACACATATTCCAGTAAGGCTAATGCTCTAAGTGTACACATTGGATGCCAGGGGCAGAGTTTGCCCAGTAGATAACTGAATTGCATTCATATTGTGACTGCCTGATCCCACTCATTCAATGTGTTCTCGGGTTGAAGTGAGTTTAAGCTGAAATTACATTCGCTGTCATTAGCTCCAGCCGTAGTCTGTGCATTGCCATTACGGTAATGGAGTTCTCCTCCAATTTAGGCAAAAAAAATAAAAATGGATTTAGCATCCATTAGCTGATTAGGCGTGAAATGACATTATCTCCCTCAATGTGAACTTCTGGCGGCCATTTTAAGATAGATTACCCCTAAACATCACCCCATGGATCTGTCAATCAATCCTCTTATCACTGTAGGGCTGTGTGATTGTACTGATGGACTGACAATCAGCCTATTATTATTTATTTGTATTTGACTTTATATATTTGACTTTAATTGCTGGTATATTTAATCTGTTAAAAATGTCCGTTATACAGCATCATCCCATTTTTATTTAACCTAAGTAAGCTCTGAAGTTTTGTGCTTTGTGTTGATAGTCCAGGTTTCACGCGTTGTAGTCCATATATATTAGCTAAGGCTGGTTTAAGCTTGATGAATTGGATGTTTGTTTTGCTAATATTAACTTTGATGGCACACGTTGATTAAACTGGAGAATAGGTGATTGTACAATAGGGCTCATACATGGAGGGACATTGGTTATTCTGCGAAGCAACGAATATTTAGCATGGCTTGACACACTGCAGTGATCATGAATGAGGAACGAAATAAATCAGGATCTTTCTGTCTCCACACATCTAACCCAATTCCCCATGAAGGAGGTGAGCGGTTAAACTTCCACTGTCTTTAATATCACTTGGCTGTGCTCTGTTATCACAGCTTCCTCTTTGTGTCTGCCACTGGGCCAATTAGTATTAGGCACTAGACAAAGAGAGAGACAGAGAGAGAACAAAACGCACTGATGGAAATCGAATCGGAGAGGGAGAGAAAATGAGGGAACAACCGGGCTTCTGATGAATGCTCCGCCGACAATAGTGATGAACAGTGCACCTCCCCAAAAACGGATAAGAGCGAAGAGACAGAGGAGCGAAAGAGAGAAGCACTGGACACTATGTTCCTCCAGAAACAATTGAAGAGAAGGAAATTGAAGAGGGTGAATAAGGAAAAGAATACTTCATACAGTTGGACTTGCCCCTGCAGTACACTAGTGCCATCGTCAGCAACACACACACACGCAAACAGTGTGTGGTTTTCCCAGCTGGCTGTGTCTAATGCCAGTCCTTCTCCCTCAAAGGAGGCCTTAATACCTTACAATTCCCCTTTCAAATACGGTTCCTCTTTCCCTTCAAATGACTTTTGTGACTTCAGTCACTCAAGTCCAGTGAATTATCTCCACAAAAGACAGAAAATAATGGAGTGTCTGGGCTCTCTTCACGAATAGCAGCATTTTTATCCTGAATACAGCCTGGGTTTTCTGAGGGTTTTCTGAGAGTGACCAGGCAAAAAAAAAGCTTTGCAAATTTAAATCGTGTAAATTTAGATGTATCTAGAAGTGGGTGAATATGGGTCAATTTCCATTGCTGCTGTAATTGTTCACGTCAAACCAATCATATCTTTCCCTGGCTAGATCTAAACGGTAAAAGATTTTCATACAGGCTACACTGGGCAGGCTAACGACCCCAATCAAGGCCTTTTCTCTTCTGTGAATGTCTTACCTCAGAGAACTGATTTATTCCACAATCAAATCTTTGACTGGGCTTTAGTGCTGTAAGCACTGGATGTTTAGTCATCCAACCAGGTCATGAATTTCCGAGCCTTGCCACCATTTGATTAGCATGTAGATGAGCACACATGTTGTCTCTCTCTGTTCCCCTCTCCTTACCCACAGGCCCCAACGTGATAAAAACCTAATCATGCCAAAAGCCCAGTGAGTCCTTTCCGCAATCTTCGGCGGTCGCCGCCTGCTCGATAATTAAAGTAGAGGACAGGGCTTGGAGAGGCAGAGAGAATGCACTGAGAGGGCCTTGAGTGTCCAGACGTTTTGTGACAGACAAGGAGAGACAATGGCTGCCACAGTGTTGATTTGACAGGGAAATATCACATTTCCATTTCCGAATGAGGTGTCTGTGGAGTAAAAAGTGGATTATTTATCTCCATGGGGTAGATAGAGAGAGAGGACCCATGACAATGTGGTGCTTTTGTGTTCTTTATATCCATCCCTTCTTTACAGAGAGGCGAAAGATGAGTGTGCAGGGCTTTAGTGCATTGTTTTGTTTGTTTACCACAATGGAGTGGTTGTTATTATAAAATGGATCATTTTCTCGCCCTAAATGCCTTAAAGTCAGGTTATATCAGACCATAATGTGTTGTATTGACTTAGGTAATTTATGCATAATACCAGTCAGAGCACCCCAGCTATTTGCAGCATCAATATACCAGGGCTAAGGGCTTTATCAGGTACTTCATGCAGTGGTGTGCCTTTGTACTATGTCCCCTTGAGACAGTTTTTCTCAACTCTACAGATTCATTGCAAATTTTTTATTTATTTTTTATTTCTACTAGCAAGGCACACACATGTAATTAATATTTAAGAAAGATGCAACACTGTAAGGAAATAGAAACACTTTGTGCAGATTAAGAGCCGAGATTCTGGAGATAATATTTAAAAGCTAAAAGCTTTCTTTGTGAGTAGTACAGATAGCAGGGAGAGAAATGAAAACGTGTGTGTGTGCACAATTTCCTGCCAAGTATTGGCTGTGTGGAATGAATCATTTCATTTTCCTATTGGACAGATCTTTCAGCTGCAACAGCATGTCATTATGCAGTATCACACACCCACATGTATGATCACAATAACTTATCCACTTACATGACATGAACACACAGGCACACGCAAATATATCATACAAACACCCAGAGAGAAAGACGCACTCACAAGCTGTACCAAACCCTTTGAGGTTCCCTAAATAATATATTACCAATTTTATTATTCATTCGATACACATTTACGAAGTGGAAATATTTCATGAAGAGACGTGTTAGATGTCCAAATACCATTGTAGTATCCTCTCGGTTAGTTTGTTTGGTCTTCTGAATTCACCAAACAATAAAAATAAAAAAACAGGCCTGGTAATGCATATGGGACACATGAACAGGTTAGGGACTCGATGTGATGAAGAATGAGTGGAGTAACCAGGGGGATCTCTCTCTTTGTATTTCAGATTGCCTGCCTCTCTTCTCATCGAAACAAAAAACCGAGCTGATTGCTCCGAGGCAGACCAATTCCCAGAGAGGAGCCCAATTATTGACTTTGCTAAGTCAACCTTTCATGTAGAAATCACCATACACACGCTGTCCTTGTCGCAGAGTGCGTTCGGTTCACTGTCAAGCGCACGTTCAATCCTCTCCATCTTCACACTCAATTTAGTCAGGAACGTTGCTGCCAATGTGGCCGAGTCTCCAAATTAAGAGCGTTAAATTATACAAATAACCCCTTAATGGTGCGCTGTGCTTCCATGACGTAAACCCAGGATTGTGGCGGCCATTTCCAGTGTTGTTGGAAAATGAGAGGGCAAATGCAATCATGTTCGTGCATATGTGTTCAGCAGAGAGGGTGAAACATGACCAATGAGGGTCAGCTATAGGAAGGGCTATCAATACTAACCTTTGAACCCTGTCTGTCTGTCTGTCTGTCTGTCTGTCTGTCTGTCTGTCTGTCTGTCTGTCTGTCTGTCTGTCTGTCTGTGTCTGTCTGCTTTTGGTCAATCTGTCTGCCTGCATACAGCTCCTTCACACTAGTGAGGAGTGTGTTATATGGACGGACGGACACTTCAAAAGGTGGAGATCTCATTCATGATTGGCCGTGGATTTGTCATTAGGAAATTCAGATGTTGAAAGAATCAGTTCTACATTTCATACCCACCAAAATTAACTGTGCCACAATTGAATTTCAACCAGAAATGTCCCTGACAGCCAGAGATGTTGTGTTAATCAACAACGTTTTAATCCTTTTTTTACCATTCCTTTAGTATAACTAACAGGCACACATTGTAAATGAAGGAAAAATGTAGGCCCCAACTTACAGTTAAATGGGCATGGTGCCTTGTGATGCCAAAATGTGAAGAACAGTGCAGCAACAGTGCCCCCGTATGGACATCCGGGGCGTGTGTGATAGAGAATCACTACCAGTAATGTCAACGCATTGTCATTGAACTCCACCTCACAAAAAGCGGCATTGCAGCAGTTCATACCGATAGATATTAGAATTAATTGAACGTAACCTACTGTGTATGGATTTTGTATTATTTACACATGTACAGCCATCCATTTGATCAAATGCATTGGAAAAGCACTCAACATTATTGTTGACTGTTTTGTGGACCTAGTAATATGTGTTAGTGTCTATAATGACTGAGGACAACACTTAAAGGGATAGTGTGACAATTTCACAATGTAGATCTTTTCTACTTGAAGCTGCTAGCTTTTCTTATACACTTTCATCCCATTTGCAATTGTTTCAGAGATGTATTTTCAAATGCTTATAGAGAACGTTTTCAATAAGTTCATCTGACTACATATTTATTACTTTCAAAATGTCTTGGCATCCACTGCAATAGAGTCGTAATAATTAGCTTGTATCCATCTTGTATTATTATTTTACATTGTGTTACATTACAATTAGAAATTAGGCAACACTATCTTGTTGGGCACAAACAAGTAATTTCTAATTGTAATGTAACACAATTAAAAGTAATTTCTAATTGTAATTGTGTTACATTACAATTAGAAATTACTTGTTGTGCACAAACCGCAAAACAAGACTATCCACAGTTTCAGATTAGATTGTGGGCTTCACACAGAAAAATACAAAGTGTGCCATGTTCGAGAGACTACTGATTGCTGAAAAGTTTGAGCATGTAGCCCCAAAACCCAGGAAAGGATGTGCTGAGGCCCTATCTTGAAAACAGTTCTGCAATGTGTTGTTTTGGCAGATTCACAAGACTCATACAGAAATAGTAAAACAAAAACACAATTTCTACCACAGACACAAATGCAGCTATGAATAGTAAACTGTGAAAATTACATTTATTCTTGCCTGTGAGACAGATGACTTTAGGGTTTCGTTTCTTACTGTTTTGCAGTACTAATTCAGTGCCTTGTATAGCCTACAACATGCCTGTTTAGAATTCACTACAATGTCATTGACCTATCATCAGGTTAATTTAATTACAGCAATAGAACTCTAATGGTTTTTAAATCATCATGGTAGGGCTGGGCGATAATTCAATATTTATCAGTATCGAGTTTTTGAAAATAATATCGAGAAGAATATCCCATATCGACATATGGCGATAACAGCTTATTTTGTTCTGAAACAAAGAAACAGACTACAAATGAGGAGTATTTCATATTGCTCGTGGTTCAGTTTTACCTGAAACTTCTAAACAGAAGTATAACAAGGTCAATCAATATTTTTTGTATGCATTGTTTTTATTTGTTTATACCGCAGACTATACACTTTGATTTAATCAAGTCACAGCAGGTCTTATATATATATATATTTCAATATATCATCAGGCATATCGTATCGAAAAAAAATATATTTTATATTGTGATATCTTATGGCCATATCGCCTAGCCCTACATCATGGTCACAACCCACAGATGTTTTTCTACTTCTCTGCAGCTCAGTTCAGAAGAATGACTGTATAATTGATGTTTCTGGGTAGTTTACATTTTCTACAGCCTAATTAATTAAATCAAACCATGTTGAAAGATATATTCAGTGTCTGTTGTTTTTTCTTTGTTACTCAGCTAAAAATTCCTGTCATATTTTCAAAAAAAGTTCACAGAAACTGTGCTTGAAATTATTGCAAGGACCCTACATCACAGTGTTTCCTGTATGTCTCACAGAGGATTGGGTACCCATTGAAAAACACATCAATCAATAGTATTTCACACTGCATTAGTTTATGTCATTTATTATGCAAATTGCTGAGCCCTATTATACACTAATGAATTAGTTAAAAATGTCTTTCATTTTCTTTGACAATATGGAATACTTTTTTGCAGATCAACTACAGAAAAAAATAACAAATCCATTTCAATCCCAATTTAATCCCACTAATAATTTTTTTTTAAACTTGTATTTTAACTGGGTGGTTTGAACTTTAAATGCTGATAGTCGTGGTATACGAGACTGTATATAATGGGTATGACATCACAGTAATTTTATTAATCTAATTGCATTGGAAACCAGTTTATAAGACCAAATATTCTTCCTGGGGTGTGTGATATATTGCCAATATACAGGTACCATGGCTAATGTGTTGTGCCTAAAAACAGCTGTTAGCCATGATATATTGGCCATATACACACACCCCAGGAAGAATATTTGGTCTTATTGGCCATATACACACACCCCTTGTGCCTTATTTCTTACATATATCGACTATACAACTAAACATCCTACATATGAAAAAACATGCCTTCAGGAGACCGAGATTGTTACATACATTTTTTTAATCAAGAGATCCACTTTGTAATCAAAATTTGAAAATGTATCAATAAATTAATGTATAAAGGTAGAAAAGTTTGCATGCTACACATGCTTTCCATTTTCCAGCAAAAAAATCAAATAATCCACTTGCATCAGAACTGACATAAATACCAGAAAATAAATCAAAATTATTTCCATTCTCCTGTCCGCAACAAAGACATGCGTCAGAGCAAGGCAGAAAAGAAGTGTCTAGAAGGATATGAGGCCATGTGAAGGTTCCCTCTCGTGTAAATGTCACATGATAACGTGATCTTCCTCACTTCCTGCATGGTCGCCCCTGACTACTCCACCTCAGGCTCTCCAGGGTCTTCAGAAAAGAGCGCATGGCTTGATCCTCCTCCAGAGATGATCCTCCCTCCTCCTCCTCTTCCTCTTCCTCTGTGATGTCAGAGAAAGAGGAGTGGCACGACTGCATCCGGAGGCGGGGCTCCCGGTGGCCCCTGCTGCAGAGCCGGACGCCAGGGACGACAGGCTGCGGGAACTCCTCCATTGCCAGGGGCAACAGATGGGCAGGCAGCGAGTCCGTTCTGTCCAAACTGGCGGCCATGGCACTCTGGGACGGCACGAAGGGAGAACGGTTCGGCACGGAGACGGAGTGAAGTAAATCTAAAGTCCTAGAGCTCAAACTGCAGGGTGGTCCTTCTCACACAGTGAGTAAGTTATGCAAAGCAGGCAAAGAGCGAGAACACGACTTCTCTTTTACACTGAACTGTTATTTAAAAATCCCCAGGTTTGTGCTTCAACAGCTACAGAAACGTCTGTCTCCTGATGGCAGCGCCTGGAGGGTGAGGATGGCTGACTTCTCTTCCGCACGGTTCTTGGAGCACCACTGCTGGCTCAGGAAGGCGTCTCGCTATCAGTGTGTCTCCGGGTGGCTGATAGCGGTTTGACTCTCAGCTCCAACCGGTGGTTATATAGGCCCGAGCCACCCACTCACCACTACTGCCTCCCCTCTACCTCCTGTTCCTGGCACCCCTGGGCCCCCCTCCCTCACAGTACCCGCCCTCCTATTTCAGCAACGTCACAGTTCCGGCAGCCATACCAATGCTCCGGAATCAGCCCCCAGAAATAAATATTGGCAAAGAGTCAGCGGGGAGGCGTGTTAGCAGAAACAGGGAGAGGGAAAGAGGGAAGGTGAGCGAGTGAAAATGAGAGAAGAGAGAAACAGAGATTTTATATTTAAAGTGAAATACAGACAGTACATGAGAGACACAATGAGTTAGACAGCCTGGTTAGGCTGCAGGCAACAAACAGATTTGTCCAGAGATTATGGAAAAACACGTAGGCCCTACTTTGGTGTGTGTGTGGGCGGCTTTCCCAATTATGCCTCGGAAGGCATGCTGTGTGCATGTGTGCGTGCGTATTCACTGTGTTGTTGCCATGCAGGTCCCCGTCAAAGATACCATCAATGATGACATACAGGCAAGGGGAGTTTCACAAACTGCAATCATGGCCTCCAACACGTTGTCATTCATGTCCTCTCTATAATTATCCCATCTGCATAGGGCATGTCACAATGTTGTGACTGAGATTGAGCTCCAGTTAAACCGTGTAAGCAAATAACCCACAGCAAGTGACACACCAATGATAACTAAGGTGTAAGATTACACATGACACTCTCGAATTGATAGAAATGCCACTGTGGCCTACATGACAGCATGTTCGCTATTCCAAATACGGTAACAGATGCTGTTACTCAGAGGTACTTACAGTTCTTAAAACAGCAATTTGAGACAACCTGTAACATTTGCTCCCCTTCATCGAGATTTGTGTGTCTGTGGCTTTCATCTCTTCGGACCACATTCCCTCTTTCACACATGGACTTGTCTATTTGTCTTCTTTACGCACATGTTTTCCCTTAGGCTCATTTGTAGATATATATAAGTCCCTCTATTTGATGATTCCCTTCTCGGTCATTGTGTATACTGTTAGCGTGTTTTCTGGTCTCCTGTTTCTGCAGTTTCTACCGTTTTCTCGTGACACAGCATATTTAGTGTTGGATTCCAGGCTAACGCTCTTCTGCGCACCTTTTGTTTAGTTTATTCTAAGTGTTTGTTTTTCCTCCTTTTCGCCCGTGTTACCATTTGTTATTCTTTCTATTAACAGACGTCCCAAGTCTCCCGGATGTCCCAGGAGTCTCCCGCATTTTAAGACGCTCACATATGATACACAATATCCCCGACATCAACTTTTGTTTGATGAAGAAAATCAATGCATATGATATTGTATATAATTTGCGGACATTAGAAAGCCGAGATTACAATGCGGGAGACTTTCAGGACATCCGGAAGACTTGGGATATCTATGTGAATGGCAGTATTATTCCAGATGTGAGATGAAAATTGCCTGGATTATTACCTTTGTACTCTATGGGTGAAGTTGCTAACCGTGATAGAGTGCTCTGAGCAGATTGGCAATGCCTCAGAGGAAGAGCAGCTCAGTATGGTTAAGGTTGAGCCTGAGGTGGAATCCAAACCAAGTGTGTCCAGAGCCTGGGGGTGGACCTGCAGACTGCCATTGTAGCCCCCTATTTGGACAGGAAGAATATGGCTGTAATTAGACAACTGTAATATTTTTTTCCACTAATTGTTCTCTTGACAAATCACATCAGATCTTTTCACATTAGATATTATTATTGGAGCTGATGTGAAAAATAGCTCTTCACATTCTAAAGGCCAAAACTTTAGCCAAGCAGATGAGATGATCATGGGAAGAGACAAACACATAACCATGTTAATTCAATCTTTATCCAATCTGTGAAGTAACATCAGTACCTATGGACTGAACAGTAACCTATTTTGGATCTGATGAAAATGTTCATTCAAAATAAAAAAATCAAACTCATCTGCAGAGGCAGCCTTAAGCATAGGCAAACATTGTTGACCCCTGATTAACCTTTTGCCACTAACCCTGCTACTAGCTGCAGGAAATTGACCAGGGTTTAGAGCAGTGGCTCCAATCCTATATCACAGGACGGCTAAACTCCTGCTTTTCTCACTGACTCCAATTATGAATGCTCTTCTGTCCTTGAGCAAGACAGTTAACTCTAATTGATCCCTGGATACCTAATGTGGTAGCACACCTCCAAATTTTGGAGTGGTTGGTTTAAAAGCAGAGGGGCTGGTTTAAAACAGAGGGGTTGGGTTAAAAGCAGAGGGATTGGGTTAAAACAGAGGGGTTGGTTTAAAAGCAGAGGGGTTGGGTTAAAAATAGAAGTCAAATACACCTTGTGCTTGATTAACGATCAGGTGAATTTGATCGCTGTAATCTTTAACCTCAATAGTAGAAAATGGCAGAACAAACTCTGGCTGTATTGGAAGTGTTTCTCTCAAATTAATTACTGACAGTCACTCAATAACCTCATGGCAATTTATATGTTTCTGACTGATAAGTTGGTCTAGACAGATATTCAATCGTGTAGTAATCGTTGTCGATGTTCTTGTGGCCCTGACCTATAGGATGGTCCCCATTGATTTGGGTAGTAACTCTGACTCTGATAAAATATTACCATGACTTAAAGGTGCACTGTGTTGAATTTCAAGCAGTGAAAGCAGAACTACGTTCAGTGACCTGTTTCCAAAAGCTGTAGCACATGGATTTCATGATATTTTCACAATCGGAAAAAGCAGCTCAGTTGGGACCATGTTTTCCTACAGTGCATATTTTGCCATTTGAACAGGAATTGCAATGAGGACGTGATGAGATGTTCTTCCTCAGTGTTTGGCCATGTGCCAAGTATGCATTTCAGGCTGTGCTTTAGTGTGTAAGAAATACTGCATAGTGTAGGGAACCATTATCTGATACATATTGTTTATTCAGATTTTTTAAATAAATTTTTACAGTATTTGTAAGCTTGTCATTTGAAATAGAAGGTAGTTTTGTTTTTAATGCTCAGGTCATGACAACATTTAGAGCATTTTTAACAAACTTGAAGGTTCTCCACACCCCATGGAATAATTATTAGAAAAATAAGTGTTGGAAAGCTGCTTCATTTTTGCAAAATGTTTAGAATTAAAACAATCTGGATTTAAAACAGTTAAATGTTCTCTAAACCTCATTACACCATTTGTAAGATTGTAGGAAACTAAGTATACAATTTTATGTTTTTCTTTGCTGTCAAGATGGTGGGTGAATAAAACAAAAAATCTCCAAAATGATCGAGGTAGTCAAAATTTGTTAATTGATCAGCATTACTCAGATCTACAGTTCAATAACCTAATAAATGACTAAACTGGAATTGTGAAACTGGACTAATAAAAACTATAATGCATCAAATAGACTGATATTTGGTGTTCTTTCTGGCTCATGCAATATACAGTATGTACACAAGCTATACGTTTTCATACAGTAGAGCAGGGCTATATAACAATTGGAGGGTCAAGACCTCTTGGTTGGACTTATTTTACACTGCCGGTCAAAACACCCAAGAATTGTCATGTGTTTTAATAGAAATTTATTATTTTATTCAACAATGTGGCATCAAATTGATCTGAAATTATAATCAGAACATGGTTAATAATGGATGAGCAAAATGTTTCATCATTAGTGCACTGAATTAATGGCTGCAAAAACATTGGCTTGCGGTTGTAGAGTATGTGAATAATTAGTTACAAATCAGTCATTTCCAACAGTGATAGACATAAGAATTTGCGTTGTTTAATTTTTTTAAAACATGAAAATCCCTGGGTGTTCTAGAACCTTCAAGCGGTAGCATAGGTGCCGCCATGAAGGATCCACATGGTGGCACCTTATTTCCTTCCTCAGGGAACGAAGAAGACATAACTCAAGGTTCTTGTCTATCACAGGCTCTAAAGCCACCTCAGGTCACAACCAGATACACATAATTTACATAACGATTCAAGGACACCAGAGAATAGAAATAAGCAATTTTTCAGCAGACTTCATCCTGATTTACATTCCACCCTGTCCGGGAAACCTTAGAATGACTTTTAAACTAATCAATAGTACACAGGGGCTGTTTTATTAACCATGAGGTCATTAAACCACAGGGGCCAGTGCTTGCCTCAATCAGAGCTAACAGAGAACCCTTTACTGGTTAAATCCCACATGATCCCATTCCCCTGAAACGTCTGTGTGGACATTCACACACGTTTCAACCATTTGCACAAGTATCCCAAAGCTAAGGTAGTGACATTTTTAGAGGATGTAGATTGAGGCTAATTAGGCCTCTATCGGCCCATTCTAAGAAAGTGGACCCATGAGGCACAGTGATACAGGTGGCAGACGAAGGTATGTTGACCTTTTGCAATTACCTGGATTCCTGAATAAATCGTTTAAAAATGTTGACCTGATCTTCATCTAGGTCACAACGGTAGACAAAAAGTCTGCTCAAACTAATAACACAGAAGCAACTATACATCTCTGGGAAAAAAAAACATTAGACCACTCTATAGTTCTTAAATCAACCCCATTGAAAACCTCTGGAATGTGATCAAGAGGAAGATGGATGGTCACAAGCCATCAAACACAGAATGTTTGCACCAGGAGTGGCATAAAGTCACCCAACATCAATGTGAATGACTGGTGGAGAGCATAAAGTCACCCAACATCAATGTGAATGACTGGTGGAGAGCATAAAGTCACCCAACATCAATGTGAATGACTGATGGAGAGCATAAAGTCACCCAACATCAATGTGAATGACTGGTGGAGAGCATAAAGTCACCCAACATCAA
>JACXGM010027769.1:0-14616 GCA_016801145.1 Umbra pygmaea | reverse complement strand
TCGCGAGTGAGGGAACAATGGAGCGCGAGATTGGTCGGAGAATCGGCGCAGCGGGGGCGGTATTACACTCATTATATCGCACCGTTGTGACGAAAAGAGAGCTGAGCCAGAAGGCAAAGCTCTCGATCTACCGGGCAGTTTTTGTTCCTACCCTCACCTATGGTCATGAAGGCTGGGTCATGACCGAAAGAACGAGATCCAGGGTACAAGCGGCCGAAATGGGTTTCCTCAGGGGGGTGGCGGGCGTCTCCCTTAGAGATAGGGTGAGAAGCTCAGTCATCCGTGAGGATATCAGAGTAGAGCCCCTGCTCCTTTGCGTCGAAAGGAGCCAGTTGAGGTGGTTTGGGCATCTGGTAAGGATGCCCCCTGGGCGCCTCCCTAGGGAGGTGTTCCAGGCACGTCCAGCTGGGAGGAGGCCTCGGGGAAGACCCAGGACTAGGTGGCGAGATTATATCTCTAACCTGGCCTGGGAACGCCTCGGGATCCCTCAGTCGGAGCTGGTTAATGTGGCTCGGGAAAAGGACGTTTGGGGTCCCCTGCTGGAGCTGCTGCCCCCGCGACCCGATTCCGGATAAGCGGACGAAAATGGATGGATGGATGGATTATGTCTCTCTAGCACAGCAGTTAATTGGATAGCCACAACCTTCTCTAAACTTTTAGACAAAAATGGGAGCTTGGATATAGGCCTATAGTTGCTGGGCAGGGCAGTGTCCAGGTTGGTTTTCTTTAATATGGGCTGTATGGTAGCATGTTTAAAATAGGAAGGATCACACCCTGTCAACAAAGAGGTGTTCACAATCGCTAGAACAGCAGGGCCAATAGTGGGTAGAACTTTTACAAAGAGTGAAGATGGTAACAAATCTAAAGGGCTTGAGGAAAGCTTCATTTTACCAGTTAAATCTACCAAATTTTGTAAGTTGATTGGTTCGAAAGAGTCCAAGACTGTGCACGAAAGAGAATGGCTTAAAAGCTTTGGGTGGGACACAGGATGAAAGCTGGTTCTGATAGCAGTCACCTTATCAACAAAGAATGTAAGGAACTTATTGCAATCATCTGTGGAGAAACATGGTAATGTGGAAGGTGGAGGTGATACTAAGTTATTAATAGTATCAAACAAAATCTTAGGATTTCTTTTTGAGGAAGAGATTAGATTACCAAAGTAAGCAAACCGTGAATCCTTGATTAGTGTATTTAAAGAAATACGGAGATCTTTGAGGTACAGACGGTGGACTACTAGACCTGTGGAT
The DNA here is from genome assembly GCA_016801145.1 of Umbra pygmaea. Classification (NCBI taxonomy): domain Eukaryota; kingdom Metazoa; phylum Chordata; class Actinopteri; order Esociformes; family Umbridae; genus Umbra; species Umbra pygmaea. Next base: position 13,369 of record JACXGM010027769.1, on the reverse strand, counting down.
TTCCAAAGTCGTTCTGTCCTACGACACTTCCGTCTCAAACTACGGACAGCATCTGTTATCCATGGAGAAGTATTACAGATAGCCCTAGTTATGACCTTTGAAGGTGCCACCTTGTCGAGCAACAATGAACATTGTTCATTTAAGGACTGCATCATGAGCTCTACATCATTAAACTGTATATAAATATCACAGTTAAAAAGTGCATTAAACTGATCAGCCGTATTCTCAGTAATAATGCGTGAGCGTAGTACTCGTTTAGGACATATAAGGTCAGGCAGGAAACAAGGTGAACGGGTAGCATAGGGGAGAGAGGACTCATACATGTCAATGACCCAGCACTGAACTACACAAACACAGGGACTTAAATACAGAGGGACTAGGGAGACAAACAAGACATAGCTGGATTACATATACTGATAATGAGACAATCTGAACAGAAGGGAACAAGACACTGATATATACAAACACCACAAGAGGGAGACAAAACCACAGGGAAGGATGCTGGACCATACAGAGACAGAGGGACATGGGAAACGTTACAGTGGTGTAGAGAGAGGGAGACCCAGGAAGGTAGATGGTGGATGAAATAGATGGTTGTTTTATTAAACAATAAAACAATGTATACAGTACATATAATGATGGTTGCAGGGTACCACCGAAACGAGTGCAAAACGGATAAACTCATATAGCTTAACGTGCTCTCACAGTGGTACGGACACTGACAGCTAACATACAAGTACAGAGCGTACGCATTAACTTCCAAACTTCAAACACTCGTTGAAGTGAGTGCACAACAGATATACTTATATAAATTAACGTACTCTCACAGTGGCACGGACAGTGATAGCTAACATACAAGTACAGAGTGTACACATTAACTTCCAAACTTCAAACACTCGTTGAAGTGAGTGCACAACAGATATACTTATATAACTTAACATACTCTCACAGTGGCATGGACACTGATATCTAACATACAAGTACAGAGCATACGCATTAACTTACAAACTTTAGCGACTCACTTTTCACAACTTACATATATGTAGCGCTCCCGGACAGCCTTCTCACACAACGACAATATAACAATGACTGACACCTCTCTTTAGTTTGGCCTACTTTTATACTGAGCAAACTAACGGGCTAATAAAACACGGCTGAACATAATCAATAATCATCAGATCTACAAGATACCTGCCCAACTTAACCCAAACCCTATCCTCAGAAATGGCCAAACCCGAGAGAGGTGTCACAAGCACTTAAAGGGACATTATAACATATTTAAATAGAAAACAAAGAACCATAACTCCATGCAATACATTGAATATATACAAAGGAAACACAAATACATTGAACTAAACCAATATATAGATTGAGTCCTTATCTCAGTCCGCTGTTGCGCCAGCCCTCCCTAAACTGGGCGTTACAATTACAAACAAAATCATGGCCTAAAATGCAGACCCAGCGGGTGCCTATTGACAAACACTGTGGAACCATTACTCATCATTTGACAGTTCCTCACCTTCATATTTTTAAGATGTACACATTGTTTCTTGGGATGAGAAATTGGTAACAATTTTAATAATCATACATTCATTGACATTAGTTAATGTAGTCATTAACATTAACTAATAGTATTTATAAGTCTTAATATACATTAATGTGACATTGTTAATATTACAAAGGCAGTTAAATATGCAGGTATTAATGTTAGTAAATGTATTAGTTAAAATGAATCCTTTATTAAGGACATTAGAACAGTTAGCTAATGTCCTTAATAAAGGATTGTTCATGTTTAAGTAAACATTTTTAGATTCATCAATTAAAAATATAATTCTACATGTTATTGGTTTTTCATGCTTCTGGACAACTTGCTTTGTCATCTTCCTGGGTGACATCTTCCTCTTGAAAACAGGTTGGGAATGGATGATGAACTCCAATATACACTGATCAAAAATATAAACATAATACTTTTGTTTTTGCCCCCATTTATCATGAGCTGAACTTCAAGATCTAAGACTTTCTATGTATACAAAAGGCCTATTTCTCTCAAATATTGTTCACAAATCTGCCTAAATCTGGGTTAGTGAGATCTTCTCTTTTGCCAAGATAATCCATCCACCTCACAGGTGTGGCATATCAAGATGCTGATTAGACAGCATGATAATTGCACAGCTGTGCCCTTAAGCAGTCCACAATAAAAGGCCACTCTAAAATGTGCAGTTTCATCACACAGCACAATGCTACAGATGTCATAGGCTTTGACAGAGCAAAACTGACTACTCCCACGCAGTGATATAAAGCCACAACAGGTAGATTCAGCACCATGGCCAGCTTCACAGCCAATTCCGTAGGCTGCAGAGTAGATGAATGCCATCTATTCAGCCAGTCACATGTGGAAACCCTGCAATATATTAAATTAACAGCTTGTTGGTCCAAGGCTTATAAATGAATACCAAATAAATTATTGCTTTAAATGATACATGCAATTCTGTGGAATTCTTATTTGATGGCTGTTGTTAGTTTGTGATTTGGGAGCTCCACAAAACTGTACATTAACTCTTTCAGTGCAAGGGTCACAATTCTGACAACCTGACAGACGGGTGCCTTGGAGATATTCTCAGAATCACCAATGTTATAAAAAATACTGTTGGCCAAAAAACCACATGCAACAAAGATTTTTTTCCGAAATGCAAGCCTGTTCATGTCATGCGAACGGTGTGAGGGCTAAGAATATTGTTCAGATAAATTGTAGATAAAAATGGTAACATTCAAATACATTCATCAAGGAATGATATAACATCCAATCAGTGTCTGACAACCCTTTCCCAATGGATATGTCTGTGGAGTACACTGACAAAAAACTGCCTCCACTTAATAAAATTAAATAAACTTTTTGAAAAATGATTTTGTCTTTGTAACTAGCCAAATCTTTGTATAGCCTATTGGAAATACAATTTTAAATAGCTTTGACAACGATTTGGCTTTCTACAACTACTGTAACGATACTACTCCGTGGGGTAATAAATGAATGATTTAATAGACAACTGTAACAGGAGTACAATGAAAAAGGACCGGATCCCAATAACTATAGGTAAAAGTACAAAGTGCAGGACAAGCCGTAGTCAGTGCAGGTTGAAGGCGCAGGGCTGTGCTGGGTGCTGTGTTCGTGTGGTGTGGGATGAACAGAGATACCAGCCTCAGGCGATGTGACCAGCCCAGCTGGAGGACCCCTTACAACTACATACAAATTATATGCAAAAAGTTGACTTTTTTCATTAAGTAAAGACGGATGTGTTTTTTTATACAGTGTATTTGTGCTTCAAAATCAACTGGCTTTTTGAGGACAGGAAACCCCCTGCCTGACACATTCAGAAGGCAGTTTTCAGTTACAGAGTAGGACAAACTCAGGGTAAGTTAAATAAAAACTGCTAGCGAGCAGGTTAGGTTCACATATTATGTTGCCGTGGTAACTGAGTAACGCTGAACTAGCGTTTTGAAACTGTAAATCCAGAGTTTCCATCAACTCTGAGTGAACGAAATCTGAGTTTCGTGGCATGTTTGTTATGTATTGAGTATTATTTAATGTGTTTTGTGTACATGTATGTGTTTTGATAGGCGCCGACCTCTGGGTGCTGGAAGAGCGTTAGGCACTTGGTTACTCATTGCGCATAAATGGTGCACTAACTTACTATCCACACCGGTGCAAAATGAGTAATCAAGATGCCTATTTAATCCCAGCGTTCCGGAGTTTCGGCACGCATTATTGTGAGTGACTACTCCTGTATTGGAGGAGAGGAGAAGTGGAAATGCTATACCATTGTTAGTCCTGTGCTGTTGTTCTTTTGTGAGTGTAAATGTTTGATTGAGCCTTTGCCTCGTTATGTGTCGTACAATATGTAAACGTCATTGTTGAACCAGGCATACTCTATATTTTACTGTTGCATCAGTGCCGCGTTAAGAGCACTTGTATGTATAATATAGACGTTGTGCAGTTCCAATGCACGATATAGATTAACAGAAGCAGCTCAGTTGTTTTCCATCTTCACCTGTTCATTAAACATCAAGAACGCTCCTCCCTGCTCTGGTCTCCATTTCTCTCCTCACAACACATCAACATCAAAGTGTGACAGCTATTGTTGCACATAGAAACGTCTGTGTTTAGTTCCAATAAGTTTTTAAAAGTTGCATTTTATAATTAATTTTTTTAATTAATAATTTTGATAGTTGAAGCACATTTTTAAACATTGTCTGAGGTCAATGTGTTTTTTTAGTTCAGAAAAAGCTGCAAATATATAAAAATATTTTGTTGTTTGGCTGTTTTGACATGTTCAAGACAAATTTATCTGTTCAGGAGAAGTGTCATCCTGTCACCAAGTGAATTTAACCTCAGGATTTTGCATATGAACCTGGTTACATCTATCATCAAAGAAAGGATCTTCCGATTTTCCAAAGGGTCTGAAATGGGCAGAGCTAATGTACTGTAACAGTTCAACTGGGATAACTGTTCAAATTTAAATAACTTTCCGTCACATTCATCATTTAACAGCCGATCACAGCTGGGTGGCCTGCCCTGCAGTTTGGCAACCTCTTTATAGGTAACAATTGAACCCTACTTCCAGCATGAAACAACAACCAAAAAGGAATAGTCCAGAAAATAGTGAGGCTTCTAATTAGTAATATAACAACTAGAATAGAATTCTGAATCATGGATGTCTGTCTTCAGATTGTGTGGGATTTAATAATCTTTGTAATAGTATGTCAAAATGTTCCTATTACTGGGCAGTTAATTCACAAGTCATTCAGACAGCTATTCAGAAAAAGGTAATTATAACATTGGAAAGGTTTAAACCATCAATGTATGTTTCATGTGGAAGGAGTAGTCATATTAAGAAGAGGTCTATTTAGAACCATACTGGCCTTTCAAAGAAAACTTCTTGACTTCCAAACAATCATCTAAGAACACTTTCTTTCATAAATGGATCTTTGGATTACATAAAGTTATACATGGAACTCTTTGTCTAGCAAAAATAGGCTGTCTTCCAAAAACAGTTTTTCAGATGAAAACAGTTATTGGTAGAACCTTTTCCATATGCAGAGAACACTTTTTGGATGTAGAATAAGACAAATGTATTAATATCCTCTTACTCATATCTACCTAAGGTGGGAATGTTTGTAGGGTAGATAGGGACAGGTAATTTCTGAGTAAAGAAATGGCATATTGCTGCAATGATGCAGTTGTGCTGCCAGGCGGAGACCACTGTGCCCCCTCTGGGGTCCGATATTCACTCACTCAGAGTAGTTTAATTAGAAGGCATGTGGCTCTAAATAGGGTTAAGCAAACATTTCTATGTGCACTGGAATTGAACAATAAAACTTCAGAGCACTCTCCTGTGTTTTATGTCCATACGCCAATCCAAGCCCTTGCAAGCCCCAAGTCTACTTAATTTTACAGTTCTCACTATTATCTAATGGATAGATTTTCAAGGCTGTCATATGCAATCCCTTGGCTAGATGTCTCATTTTGCCTTGGAAACAAGGGCGGACTGGCCATCTGGCATACCGGGCACTTTCCCGGTGAGCCGACGCACATTTTGGACCAGCCCAACCTACAACTTTAAAAAATATATAAATAAATTATTTTTAAAAATGTTTTGGTCCGGCCTATGAACCGGCCGATAAGGCCTAGATTGGCGGCCCATTGTTTTTCAATTGACACTGGGCTGCTAGCCCATAACACTTTAGTAAAAAATATGACATATAGGCTAGGTTTTGTTTCTGACAGACACAGCCCTAGAAACACGTAGCTCAGTGGCCCATTGGTTCAGGCGCAGTTCTAGCAGGGGAGCAAACACGTTTGTCTGACAACACTATGTTATGTCAACAACACAAACTCGGATTTGTCCTTTCAGAATAATAGCGCTTGTTTTAATTCATTTCGATAATCATTGTGAAGTCATTACAAAGCTAGTGAATTGTAACCAAATGCAATTGTATAGGCTATATGCACAGCTCCAATACTTCCTGAACTTAAGGCAGCTCATTTGTTTCCTGTTTCACATTATGGGACAAACTGATTAATCCACCTGTGTTTGACCATTGTGACACACGTGGATTAATCAGTTTCTCCAATAATGTAAGACAGGAAACAAAGGAGCTGCCTTAAGTTCAGGAAATCGTGGAGCTGTGCATATAGCCTAGTGTGTGTGAAGAAACAAGAGTATATGATTGCATAAAAAAAACATTTAACATGTTTTCAATTACAACATTTTATTGAAAACAGTAACAAATACATTGTACACAGAAATTGATTGAATATATTGTCAGTGTCTCATGTGAAAACACGATTACATTTAAAAAACATTCACTAGAGTCTGTTTTAGTTAACAATAGATAAATTTTGGCAACACATGAACATAGACCCAGTATCTATGATTATTGTAATGAATTATGAACGCTATTATTCTAAAAGTACAAATCAGAGTTTGTGTTGCCGACATAACATAGTGTTGCCAGGTGAACGTGTTTGCCCCCCTGCTAGAACTGCGCCTGCATTGGTTGTTATCTTAATTGACACTGGGCTGGCCCAATCATATTTTTAAACAGCACCGTCTTTGGGATTTCTGCCTACAGGGTTGCCAGATTGGGCGGTTTCCCATATTCAAGGGAGTGCAAGGACAGGTGGTATTTGTGATCTTATGTGGTGGGCGGGTCTGGGCCAAATGCCAGGGCTGATTTTTGGTCCCAGTGCAGCCCTGCTTGGAAATATCACAAACTTTAATATTTTCAAATTAACATTTTGCATTCTGTTTCTCACACCAGGGTATGTATCTTTGTTAGGTACATTATGCTAAATTTAAAGATATGGAACAGTTGAAAACCTCACAGTTAGAGGATGCAAATGCATCCCCCCCCCCCAGGATAGGGAAGAAGATAGTGAGAGAAGCAACAAAATCCCCAAGAGTCACTGTGAATGAATTCCAGACCTTGGTGGCATCTTGGGGTCACCAGGTTTCAAAAAGAACCATCAGATGCCACAACCACAGCCTCTTTGGAAGGGTTGCCAGAAGAAACCTCTTTCTGACCTCAAGACTACATTAACATGAAGGGTGATAGCTAGTGGGTTCCCCCACCTGTTACAAAGTTAGTGCAGCCAGAGGCGTCATGCCCATTGAAATTGAACGTGCCCCCTCAGATTTTTGAGCCAAGTGGATTTTCCCTTTTAATATCAGTATTTGTGGGCACCTGTGTTCCGTGTGTTGTGTACATTGTGCCCCCTTCTGAGTGCAGCCTAACTAAATACAGCTGAAATAAAAACCTCACACTAAGGCTGACCATAGGAGGGGCTGAAGACCTACAAGTCTAGGTTTAAATACTGAGACTGTGTCTGCCTCTGATTTAAACTGGAAGACTGTTCCAGAGGAAAAGGCTCTATATGAGTAAGCTCTGCTCGCTGCTGTTTCTTTTAATTCTGGGGACCACCAAATACTGTATACAGCATCCTGAGATTGGAGTGTCCTTTAGGGCTGTAACATATAAAGAGGTCTGTGAGATAGGATGGTGCAGTCCATTTGTTTTGGAAGTTAATAACATTAGTTTAAAGTGAGCTCTTACCTGGAACAGAAGCCAGTGAATTGCCAGAACTGGGGTGATATGGTCAGATTATCTGGTTTTGGTTCATAATCTAGCAGCACATTTTGCACTATTTGTAAATTTGACACATCTTCAGTTGCACTTGGAGGAAAAAGGAAAGTAAAAGGAATGTATAATAATGCTGGGTAAAAGTATTTTTACCTTTCATAATAGTAAATCTAAGACCATGTTAAGAGACAGATGTTCTTGTGAAACTAGAGTTAACTAATTGATAATTCTCATTGATCACTCACATTTATTTGGTCTGGTCTTGCAAATGAAGATTGGAACAACAGCCCAGCACAGAGAAAGCAAGAAAGTTGACTTAAAGTAAACAATGGTAGAGTTAAGAGAATGACACAGTCAGTTTTAAAAATGCTCAAAGACTTACAGTACTAAGAAATTGGGCAGATGTTTAGCTGCAGAGAATCATCCACAGACTATGACAGATAGACAATGTAATTACTTTAAAATGCATGTATTAACTGCATTATATTTAAACACTGTACCATTGTAAGAATAGACTATAAATGCTTGCTCAACAATGATGACAAAAAAGTATTACTTTTACAACACACACACAGCTTTTATTCAGTTCTTAACTAGTTAGCTAGCTTTCTTTAACGTTAGCTAGCTAAGTAATATTGAATAAGTTACGGTTGCTGTAAACTGTAATAATTGGTGTAAAGTTGGCGAAAGTTAACTCCGAAATGCTAACGTCATAACGTAGACACATTTGTTTACATTTAAATGTATTAAAAAAAATGCCAAATAGCTATATTTCTGTATTCCTGTATTGAGTCCAAGTATTCAACTTACCGTAACTGAAAATTGATGTAGACTATTCTCCGTAGCTGAATGACTGTATTGATTGATGTCAGCGGAACCATATCGCTCGAGCGACCCCCAGGTCCAGCTAGCGCATGTGCTTCTGTACTCGGCCCAAGCTCTTTTGCCATATCCTAGCCGCAAGTGATATTGCAGATTTCTGCCCGGGCCACATGAAGTCTGCCGAGTCTGACTCTTAGCCGAGTGCCCCGACTCTCAGCCGGAATCGGGTCAGACCCACTGTGCTAGCTGGGATATTTCTTAACATAAAAATATACTTGTTTAACGTCCATTGCCGACACGCCTACAGATCGGAAATTAGTTTGCCCAGTTTCAACATTGGAATGTTCGCTGTGAAAAAGGCCTATTATATATTTACATTCTCTTTTCCTTTTTTATTGGGGAATCTTCAACAACTCTTGCGTGTTTCTTGTGTTTTTCCTTTTTAGGTGCTCGTGCATCATGGTTGTGCTCCTGAGATAAGCAAGTGAAGTTTGACAGTGTACAAACCATACTTTTGTTACCAGTTGGCCTGAAATACTCCGAAAACTTTGGAAGCTTTTATGTCTAGTGCTAACTCTGACTTGATTTGGAGGACTCACCTGCCTCCGCCATTTTTCATATCAAAGCAGTGAAGGCGGGGAGAGGGGGAAGAGGATAGCAGATTAACCAAACTGGTGTGGAGGTGAATTACAGTGAGCCATTTGAGACGGGAGACCAACCATGAATAGGCGCTCAATAGTAACACTACACATCGACTAAAAAAATTGACGTCGACTAATTTTAATGGTCGATTACGTCGATGAAGTTGACTCATCATGGCATCACTAGTCTGAAACGTTCATTTCCATCTTGCGAACCGTACATGCTTGATACCATTGGAAAGAAGAGAATCTGGTACGGATAATGAGTGGCGTATTGTCTATGTGGGATCATCACAGCCAAACATGTTGCCCATCAAATTTGGTTATTTCTTTTTGAATGTCTTTTTTTAAACTAAAAATATTACAGACAGGAAGCAGTTAGTGAAAATGACAAAGTAAAAAATATGCAATAGGACATCATCCTGCACAAAAACAATAATTGTTGGAAGGGGGAAATGGCTTGGTTTATAAAAATGTATTGGAAAATAGTGAGAAATATACAGCCCTAAATCACATGAAATACGTTCTGAGGGAACTATTTTGTAAAACCAAAATATGTCAAATATGAACGTATGAGAGAGTCAATAACGTTTGTACGGAACTAAATTGAACACTCGAATAACGTTAAATATGAACATACGAAAATCATTACATAGCATGTAAATAGCGTAGTTTTTGCTAGGATGGAGGTCGGGGATGGTGGATGGGCGTATAACACCGCGACTTGCATGCCAGTGTTCACGAGTTCCAATCCAGACCGTCACTTTGTGTGTGTTTTTTTCTACATTGCATGCGTCATGCAGACAGACAATTGTCGTTTTTTTGCAATGTTAACCCTAACCTTAATCCTAACCTTAACCTCAGTAACGTCATATCTAACCTTAACCGTTAGTAACCTAATGCCTAACCTTAACCGTTAGTACCTCATGCCTACCCTTAACCGTTAGTATCCTCTTACCTAACCTTAACTGTGAATGTTGCAATATAATTTTGAACGCTATGGAATTTATGGAATGTGTGGAATGTTCTCGCATAAATCCGCTAAACGAAATGTACCGGAGAAACGTAATTGAAGTACGAATATAGCTTAATAACGAAACGTGCAGTTTAAACATAAAAAACCCTAAATATGTTGGCATATAACGTAATTCAGGTTTTCAAAATACTTTCCTGAGAACGTAATTTGGGAGAAATTCTGAGATGTACGGTTGGAAATATTATATAATGTCCCCCAACCATGGTCACACTAGTTCAGGTGCACTGTGGGTTTGCCAATATTAGTTTTAAAGCCTTATTCTTTATGGTGTACATGCATTTACCCAAAATACACCAAAAGATATACATGCATTTTTGTATATATCTTTTGTATATATATGACAAATGCCACTTATTGTGGCTGGGTAAACGAGGTAGCCTACAGTGCTACCTGACTGTTTTCCAGCTGTAGTGTAGCTTATTATCAGTGTTGTAGTACTCGAGACCGGTCTTTGTCTCGAGACCAGTCTCGAGACCACTTTTTGATGGTCTCAGTCTCGTCTCGGTCTCGACCGCATTTGTACTCGGTCTTGTCTCGGTCTCAGACATTGAGGACTCTGGTTTTTTTTTCAAGACCAGTCAAAACCATAACTGTGGAAATATCACTAAATTGCCAGTATATTGTCTATTTTTTGTTAACGTCTTTGCTTTTATTGGATGTAAAATGTATTGATTACAATCCAAGCAATATCATGACTGGTCATTGCTAATTATGTATTTTGTTACCGCTCTCACCCATCCTCGCCCCCTTTCACTCGCACTCCCAAGAAAGTGACCTGTGGTTGACTGGGAGCAGGAGAAGATGTCTGCAAAATCTTCAGTAATACAATTCGGCTACAAAAATCATAAAGAATGTATTTGTAAAACAACATCCAGAAGAAAGCATACAGCTTCTTGTAAATACTGCAGTGCTTAGATTTCAGAGATGGTGGGGACTACATCAAACTTTTATTGTCGAAAGGAAGCACAAAGAAAGGGAAGCTATGTGTAAGAGTGATGTTTAGCAAAGCTGGCTAGCTAACATTAGCAACCTGCCTCGGATGGGGATTGAAAACGGGTTTCACTTGAGAACCGGTTCTAACAGAGCCATTTATAAATAACCATCTTTGTATATGGCTCTGGGTTCTATGTTTTATGAACCATCGATATTGTATGCCCTCGACGTTAACGAGTCCTCTTATCGATGCTCCTTCTCCAAAGTGAATTTTTCTTCCACTATAGTCTTATTTGATCAATGAGTAATGTAGACAAACTGCTGCGCGTGTGTAGCTGATGTTAAGTTACATCAACCTTAGCTAATGTCAGCTGCATACAGCTCCCGACATTAAAGCTACGCGCCGAGGTAATGCTCTCCTGTTTAGGTTAGAGAGCTAACCTATAGATATGAGCAGAGATTGGATACTGAGTAATGCGCCTCAACTTGTATGAGAAATGACTAAATTAAATAGGTTATTGTATGGCACATTACTTTCAGAGAGCTAATTTTTAAGTTCCAATTTACAGTTGCAGATCCAATATATTACTTTTTACCAGCACACACTCTCTGGCTCATACCATAATAAAAATATTAACTTCCTTGTTTACCTATTTGAAAAACTGCTCCAAATTAAATCAATTTTGCACTTTTATAAATCACATGCAGTTAGGTCACTGACTTTCTGACCTCTTTGTATTAGATATTTTTTTGATGCTTTTTATACACATAAAAGCTCAAAAAGACTCTTACAATATCTGTTCCTAAACATCAACATTTCACATAGAATTACTGTATTCATTACAATACACAGCTTTTCTGCATTTTTAATGTTTGGCATTTTTTTTACACATTTAGCTATGTGGTTTTGAAAAAAGGATTGTTGTTGGTTTTACAAACAACATAACTTTATGTATTGTTTATAAAAGGCAGAGAAAAGTGAAGACTTTAGTGATGAACAATGAATAATTGTTTTACATTCTGTAGTAAATGATGCAAGTCACCCAGGAGTATTGAATAAAGATGGTTAAGTTTATTTCAGCATTCAGTGTTCAATATCAGTGTTTTTATGGGAATGTGGATCTTTCAGATCAATTTGAGAAGCTCTTTTGATCATGTTTCACACTTTATTGTGTCATGTAGTGTGGGGCACTGGTCTTGGTCTTGACTCGGTCTCGCCCTCCCTCGGCCTTGGTCTCGGCTTGGTCTCGGCCCCTAAAAGTCTTGGTCTTGTCTTGGTCTCGATACACTCTGGTCTTGGTCTTGTCTTGGTCTCAATACACTCTGGTCTTGGTCTTATCTTGGTCTCGGGTTAGGTGGTCTTGACTACAACACTGCCTATTATACCATACCTAGGGTATCAGTAGGAACGAAATACAACAAAACGGAAACAATCTGAACGAATAGGGAAGTGACCAACCTGAATATGTCCAAAATCCTACCATTTTCATGTCTGTATGAAATGAAAATGTCTGTATCACTAAGTTTAGCACCTATAATTACAGCCCTAGGATCACATTATTAGGCAAGGCCCATCCTTGCTTTAAACCGAAGGGCTGTCCATGGTGCTGAAATTGATGATACGTCTCAACAACTCTATGGAATAATTTGTTAATGGAAAGAATCCAGTTTTATTGAATCCCACCCTTCCCAACCAAAACGTCAGACAGAATGTAGCTTTCCACCTTCTAATATATAGAAGAATGGATTAGAAATCAACTGAGACAACGCATAAACCTAATATGTCAATATTGTTATTTATGGTCGAATTTAGACATGTTTCCTTTGAAACATTTTCAAACGAGGATATAAACTGACAAGATAAGCATTAAAAATGCCTATTATCCAGAGTACAAAGACATTAAAGTAATATGTTCACCCTGTGATCCAGGTGCGTAAATGTCGATGCAGTTAATGGATGTCATGGCTAGATTCCTCTGAGATAAGATGCTGAATGTCTTGCGAGATGCGTCTCATTTCCACCTGTTGTAAAAGTGTGGAGAGTCATTTTAAATTCTTCCGGACTGAATGGCTCTGAACTTTAACACTTAATGCGCAAAAGAAGCAACACTGTTACAAACTTCTTAAAGAGTGATTTAGCCTTAGAGTTAGTGATAGTGGCAGCATGGCTTTCATTTTCATGGTAGAGACATCAACCACTTGTTCTGACGGGAATGGTGAAGGGTGTTAATTGCTTTGGTATTGTCATAGTCACACTCTCAAAGGGCACATTGACACATCCTAAATAGCAAGGAATCTG
>JACXGM010027768.1:0-14348 GCA_016801145.1 Umbra pygmaea | reverse complement strand
TGCTTTGTTGTTTACCAGTGGTGGTCATAGTAACTAATATGCTTTGTTGTTTACCAGTGGTGGTCATTGTAACTCACTGGTTCCCAAACTTTGTCCAGTCCTGTGCTCTCTCTGACATTTAACATCCAGTTGTCTACCCCCTCCACCCGGGACAATGCACCCCCCCAACACAGTGTATGTATAAATATTATTTTGACAAAGTGAGTCACCAATATCGGGCATATCAAACGGCATATAGGTACCATCTGCTCACACACAGAGTGAAATTGTTAATTGCTCACCAAGGATTCATGAAAAGGGTATGCTTGAACGGACGCACACTGCTCTGAAATGTTGGGTTGTATTATCAGAGTTCAGCCTTAAATCAACTTCCACTCAAATTTTTTGTCTGTTTTTAGTTTCATGATGGTGAGTGTGAATACCTAGTCTTGCATAGATACGTGGTCACAAATGGCATCTTAACAGAGTGAGTTACCACCACAGAATATTCTGCTTGCTGCCTGATCCAGATATCTGACAGTGGCTTTTGATTAAAGAAAACGTTCATAGAATCACTTGTAATTTCAATTAGGCTCTGTAGGTAAGATGTAGGTAGTAAGTTGGTAACTGCAGGCAGGGCAGAAAAGTGATTAGGAATCCTGTTGTCTACATACTCCATTTCAGGGACATACCTGCCCCAGTGTGCAGCCAGCTTAGCTGAGGTACATAATATACAGTTTGACATGCCTGGCACATTGGTTGAATTCCACACACGGCACGGATTAATAGTTAATCTGTCCATTAATATGATAAATTATTTAAAGAATGTGAAAGATTTGGGTGATTTAATGTTTTTTAACTTAATTGTACTTAGCATTACATATTTGTGCTTTAGTTTGTATGATTTGATTAGCCTACTGAAAGTCTTTTCTCACACACTCAATAAAAACAAATATAGTTTATCTGGTTGGATGCCAATTATTTTACGTGATCTGTCCCAGCTGGATTGAGGCAGCATCCACTGTATTAACTGATAGACTAAAAGGTCAAATACAATCAATAAACTCAATTTCAAAATTGGTATTTAATATTCGATTACCATTCCATACATTTGATTATATTGACTCATCGCTTAAAGTGGAATTACAGCATTTTTAACTACTTTGCAGATTTGAAACAAGTGCTGTTAGTTTAAATTCAATGTATTACACTCTTATTGTAACTAGCCCTGCCTTTCCTGTTTGTGCTGTTAGGTCACTATGCTATCCTGAAGAAATGAAAGGCAGTTATGGATTCTAGCACAAGCATATCTTAGTGAATTAGCTGACATCTGGTATGGTTGGACAAAAGTATATTGCCTGCGTAGACTGCTCAGTGTGGTGGAATATGTAGGTTTAAACTTGTTATCAATATAAACATCACATCGGTCCTAATATGAAGAACTGACCGGCTAACCTTTTCAGCAGGTACCTTCTTAATCCCCTACGGCCTTGGGTAGCAGCGGCAGACCATTTCATCTGTACTCTTTCCTGTACCAAACAAATGTATTTTAAATATTATCTGTGCTAGGTAGTTCCATGACCACGATCAGCAGCTCCACAAATCATTGGACAGACCTGTGGGATGACGAGGGCCACAATCATGGTTCATCCAACCACATGTCGCACGACCCGCCAAATCTGTTTTATTATTATTATTTTTTAAATTTTGCACAGAGAATCCAACACGGTAGCCATTAGTCGGATCATGCATGGAATGATTACGTTCACTAACTATATCTCTGCGATTGAACACACAGTCGCCCGGTCTATACAAGAGTCCCTGGAGAGCAACGTGGCAGGATAGATGAGCCGAGGTATCTACCCAAATCCCGGACAGCGCTATGCCAATTTGCGCTGCCTTGTGCAGGAGGTCCGGGGAAAGTCAGATCCCATAGTCAGGCTTAAACCCATGACTATCTTAATGTAGACTGTCGTGCAATGCAGCAACTTAGCCACACAGAGTCCCAAAATATAGAATATTCTAAAGGGTTCAGAAACTTTCAAGCACCACTGTATATGTACACTTTGTGCAAATAAGGTCTAAAATGTTTTTTTATGTTCCTATAGTTCTTAATACAGCAGTAACATTGTAATTATATAATGCAATACATTTTGTGCCTATTCACTGCATGATAAATGAAGTATTTATTTGTAAAAATACAGGAACCTCAAAACATAAACATTTTGATTTATAGCTCTGGAGTCTACTGCAAAATCTGGTTTTACTTTTGATATGTGTTTGAGTAAAAGGATCATTCTTGTTTTATTCCAGAAAGTACTGTCAACATTTATTACAAATTCCAAATAAAAATATTGTCATTCAGAGCGTTTATTTGCAGAAAATTACATATGCATTGCTGTCAGACCTTGAAAAATGCATAGAAAATAAGTTCATCCATCCATTTTTTTCCGCTTATCCGGGATCGGGTCGCGGGGGCAGCATCTCCAGCAGGGGACCCCAAACGTCCATTTCCCGAGCCACATTAACCTGCTCCGACTGGGGGATCCCGAGGCGTTCCCAGGCCAGGTTGGAGATATAATCCCGCCACCTAGTCCTGGGTCTTCCCCGAGGCCTCCTCCCAGCTGGACGTGCCTGGAATACCTCCCAAGGGAGGCGCCCAGGGGGCATCCTTACCAGATGCCCAAACCACCTCAACTGGCTCCTTTTGAAGCAAAAGAGCAGCGACTCTACTCTGAGATCCTCACGGATGACTGAGCTTCTCACCCCATCTCTAAGGCAGACGCCCGCCACCCTCCTGAGGAAACCCTTTTCGGCCGCTTTTACCCTGGATCTAGTTCTTTCGGTCATGACCCAGCCTTCATGACCATAGGTGAGGGAAAATAAGTTCATATTCATTTTTAAACAGCAATATACTAATGTGTTCATTTAGGAAGATTTTGGAAATCAGTATTTAGTGGAATAATTGTATAATAATTGTCTTGGCCAGCATGCCCACCAGCATGTCACATTGATGTTGGGTGACTTTATGCCACTCCTGGTGCATAAATTCAAGTAGATTGTTTAAAGGCTTGTGACCATCCATCTTCTTCTTGATCACATTCCAGAGGTTTTCATTGGGGTTTGTTTAGATTTTTTTTTGTGAAGTATACTGCTCTGGAAAAATGTGTATACACCCTTCCTACCAGGAGAGTTTGAGTAGCGCACAACGAGTGATTTGTTTCCAGAGACAAGAGAAGTGGAGAAGCTAGCTACCACCGGCTAGTTGTTTTTGCCTAGCGACGAAATATTGTTAGCTAGCTCTGGGGAAGACAGCAGGAAACATTACATTTGCTTTTGTTCAGTGGATAGAAGATACTAAAAAACAGTTTGATTTTACTTCGTTTACTTAAGTTGAGTAAATGTTCCTAATGTTTACTAGTAATAAAACACTTTTTATTTCTTCATTTTGTTAGTATTTTTTCAAAGTGCAGATTTAACCCGCGGTGGTCACGGTAACCAAGATCAGAAACTGTAGAAACTGGTAACTGAGATTTAGTGGTAGGATCATATCTCCTAATCACATTCTCCACTGAAGACATGCTGCCATGACAACTGATTGTCACAATATCGCCAAGTTAACCACCCCCTCAGGACGTAATGCCTGCTCTCACTCTCTCAATTTCTCTGGGTCTGATTGGATGAATTCTGATTGCTTGCTGTTAGAACAGTGGACTTGTGTATGTGTCGCATGCCCAGCAGCGCTGTGCCATGTTGTGCCAAAGCACATTTGATTTAACCTTTATTTTGACGGGGAGTCATGCTGAGAGCAAGGACTCATTGGCAGATGTAAATTACAGGGACATACACATCTATTCAGAAAGCAAATCTACAACAGAAGCCAATGGTTGAGTTGCATGGGACTAGTGGGTGAAATATTGTAAACACATTCACATAATTTGTTTGTGGTGAATGGAAGTATTCAGGCATTTAATTCCCATGACTCATGTTGGGAGTGAGTCATTTTCTTTTCTGGTGGTGAGGGATTCAGTTATTCAATTCCTTTTGTTTAATGTTGGGAGTGAGTTGTTTGGTCTATGGTGAGGGGTATCCAGCCATTCGATTCCTATAATTAATGTTGAAGTGAGTCATTGTACAGCTGCCCTGGTGGAGAAGAGACATCTGTTCAGTCTCATTGCATCATTTTCCACTGTAAAATGGGAATTCAGGCCCTGGGACTGACTGCTGAACTAGGATAATTGTAGTCTTTTAGGACGTGATGAAGATAGCTTTCATACCAGTTTAAAACGTTGGCTGGAGCAATACGATGAACGAGTCAAGGCAGGCATTTTGATGACAACATTTACTACTGGAGAGATGGTTATATTGATGATTAAAAGAATTTACCTATAATCTGAAAACTTTAAGGGGGATCTTGTTCATTATGATGTGTAATCTACAGTGGCAAGAAAAAGTATGTGTACCCTTTGAAATTAACTGGATTTCCTCATAATTTAGTCCTAATATTTGATCTGATTTAAATCACAACAACAGACAAACACTGTCTGGTTAAACTAATAACACATACAGGTATACATTTGTTTGTCTTTATTGAACACCCTGTAAATTCACCCTGTACATTGGTGGAGGATGAGGTGGGCTTTTCCCCTTACTGTGTAAAGCGCTTTGGGTTTCTTGAAAAGCGATATATAAGTTGAATGTATTATTATTCACAGTGCAGGGTAGTTCCTGTAGTTTGATTTATTATTATTCAGGGTGCAGGGTAGTTCCTGTAGTTTGATTTATTATTATTCAGGGTGCAGGGTAGTTCCTGTAGTTTGATTTATTATTATTCAGGGTGTAGGGTAGTTCCTGTAGTTTGATTTATTATTATTCACAGTGCAGGGTAGTTCCTGTAGTTTGAATTATTATTATTCACAGTGCAGGGTAGTTCCTGTAGTTTGAATTATTATTATTCACAGTGCAGGGTAGTTCCTGTAGTTTGATTTATTATTCACAGTGCAGGGTAGTTCCTGTAGTTTGATTTATTATTCACAGTGCAGGGTAGTTCCTGTAGTTTGAGATCAGACCTGTACAACCATCAGGAGGACTCTTGGACCTTTCCTCTTTATAAAACTGTTTCAGTTCAGTAATATTTTTGGGATGTCTAGTGTGAATCGCTCTTTTGAGGTCATGCCACAGCATCTCAATTGGGTTGAGGTCAGGACTCTGACTGTGCCACTCTAGAGGGCATATTTTCTGCTGTTGAAGTCATTCTGTTGAAAATGCACTGTGGTTTCAGTTGTTGTTCTGTGTCATGATCACCCAACTCCTGAGTTTTAAACTTTCAATTGGAGGAGAGATGTTCTTACATTCTCCTGCAAAATGTCTTGATAAACTTGAGATTGTTTTGGTTTTGATGATAGCAAGCCGTCCAGGCCCTGTGGCATCAAAGCAATCCCAAACCTTAATAATATTTTCAGTTGCGATGAGGTTTGATTTTGGTGTGTTTTTTATTCCACAGAGTGCTGCGTGTTTCTTAAAAACAACTCAACTTTGGTTCATCTGTCCACAGAATATTTTGCCGGTAGTGCTGCAATGTATGATTATTTATTTTTTTACTTCAGTGGCTTCCTTCATGGTGTCCTCCAATGAACTCCTTTCTGGTTCAGTGTTTTACATATCGTAGATTAGTCCGCAGAGATGGTATCATGTTCAAGAGGTTTCTGTAAGCCTTTAGACACTAGGGTTCATCTTGAGCAATCTGCCATGTGCTCATATTTGCAGGATGGCTCTGATTGATTTGTTCATGAACTTAAAACCTTTACCAGGGTGAACCTATGTGTTTGAAATCATTGAACACTGGTGTAGAAATCTACTAGTTTTGGCTACATTAATTTCACTGGAACAACTGAAATGGTGCCCTAAAAAGTGGCCTTTCCCTTTAAAAGAGTTGATTCCTTTGATCTTTTATTTCCTTTGATGCTTCTTGTGAATAGCGAAGTGAAAATTTGCTAATTATTTTATAGGGCAGGTCAGCTCTAACCAACACCCCCAAACTTCTCTCATTGATTGGATTCTGTTAGCTGACTCATGAATCCAAATGAGCTTTTTGGAGACATCATTACCAATACATATTTATTAGTGGTGCAACGGATCGTCATTGATCCGTGAACCGTTCGGATCAATATCTTCGGTTCGGCACACACGTGATCCACGGATTGATTTCTGAAAAAAAGCATGTTCAGTCCGCTCACAGCAAGGTAATGGCGAGCGGAGGAACGGAGGAGCTTGAACGCCCCGCGACATTTAAATCCCCTGTATGGGAGCATATTGGTTTCCCTGTTAAATATAATGATGAAGGTAAGAGGTTGGTGGATTAAACCATGACAGTGTGTAGGCACTGTGGCACAAGAAAGCGATATGACAGTGGAAACACATCAAGCATGGCTACGCATTTGAAGGGACATCACCCCGGTGTTTCACTGACAGGAGTGAAAACGAAAGCTGCTAAACAACCTCTTATCACCGTGGCTTTTAAGCAATAAATCAGACCGGGCTAAAGCCATCACAAACTCTATCGGTGTGTTTATAGGTGCAGACATGAGGCCATATTCGGTTTTGCAAAAGGAGGACTTTAAACACATGCTGAAAGTGTTTGAGCCACGTTACGACATCCCATCGCATACGGGACATACTAAAACGCTTAATGTGAAAAAGCTTAACGTGGTTTTAATGTACCTAAACAATGGTCAATCATCACCAAATATCTCATGGCCATATCTTGTTATGAACACTTAAGCCTGTCAAAATAACTAAACCAAAATCTAACGATTATAGAAGTAATCTCACGTAAAAGTTTTCTATATTTCAATATTAACCACATTTCTCTCAAATATTGCTCATCATAACTATTGAAAATTATAAAAACAAATAACCCAAATTCCAATTATTTTTTATTATTTTATTTTGCTGATCCGAAAAATGATCCGATCCGTGACCCTGATCCGAGGAACGATCCGATCTGTGAGTTTTTTTATCCGTTGCACCCCTAATATTTATTCCACCCTGCACTGTGATTGATTAAATGATGTCTCTAATATTGACAAGACAAATACAATGTGTGTGTTATTTGCAGACATTGTGTATATTGTTGTGACTTGAAGATGAAAGATTATGATCAGTTTATGCAGACATTCGGGTAATTCCACAAAACCTTTCTTGCCACCGTATAACGGAGAACTATGATGGTGATTGTTAATTATGACATCGTTTTTATACTGAAGACATGTAAAGTTGGAAACGGGTTAGATTTTCTGTACATATAGTAGTTGTTTCAATTTCAAAGATTGACACATTTTCTTTTGTCTCCAATTCTGTTTGGCAGGCGCAGTAGTTTAAAGTCTCTGGGGACTATTGCTAAAACAGTGATGTTATATCAGATGTCCTCCTTTTTCATTTTGGCCCTTATTGGCTACAACTACGATTAGTACCTTAAAGAACAATAAATGACATTGCGGTGCACATTACGTTGATGTGATGAACTCACGTTTCTCTTTATCTTTATGGCATCACATCAAGCAATTTTTATTTTGAAATAGATTTTCCGTCATATTGCCTAGCGCTAATGAAGTCTGACTCATCTGCTTGAGTTTGTTTTAATTGTTTTGACTCACAGCCAACCATTGTGTTGACCAGATGATGATCACTCTACCCATTCTTTCCTCCTCTCCTCCACCCACCCACCCATCCCCTCTCTCAGTGTGCCACGCAGAGCTGAATGCCATCATGAATAAGAACTCTGCGGACGTGAAGGGCTGTTCCATGTACGTGGCTTTGTTCCCCTGCAACGAGTGTGCCAAGCTTATCATCCAAGCTGGTGAGACCCCCCGCCGACGCACGCCCGTGTACAAACACGTACACCCTAAAGACAGTGAGGCCCCTCTGCCCCCTACTCAGCCACTCCCTCCCTCTCTCCTTCACCTCCTTGTTTAAATCCTAACTGTTCCCACAGGAGGACTTGCCAAAATCAAAGTGAAAGAAATATATAAATCTTCTGGTGTTACCTGTCCCTTCTGTTTTTTTTCAGGGTCGCAACGCTACTTTCTCTTTTCCCGCACCTATGATCGTGTTGGTTTTCTTCTCTGTTTGTAATTATCCTCTGCATTTTCTTTTTATTTGTTGCTTCCTTTTCTCTCAGGCACACACACACACACACTCTCCTTCCTCTTATTTTTGACTCAGGTATTCATAATCACACCTCTGCTTTCACCAACCACATCACCTCTATCTACTGTATTGCTCTACCTCTACTGTATTTATCCACCTCTATCTAGGAGTGTCACCATACCAAAAATTCAGTAGTCTGCCAATACCAGTAAAATAACACAATTCTCGATGCCGATTTCGATACCACGGTAAGAAAAGGATTTTCTAAGATGTACTTGAACTTCTTAATTAAAATACTTGAAAAATATTTAAATATCATAAGACAAACAACACGTGCAATATAGCATAGGACAACATGATAAAGTGCAATTAATGCTCATAGTGCAACAACTACTCCCCAGACACATTCCAGACATCTCTTCAAAAGGTACTGTGCAAAAACAACAACAGTGCAAAAACAAAACAGTGGATATAACAGTGCAGCCATTCAGCTACCTAGCTAGTGAATTTTTGCAACTGGAGGCGAAGCCCTTTTCATTTGCTTTAGATTTTTCCTGCTATTTTCAGTTATCCTCCGCTGACAAAGTTAGCTATTGCTAACACTGGCATCTTCGCTAACCGTACCTACAGTGCTTAAAAAATGGGCATCGTTGATGTTTTGTCATTTTAGAACTGGAATGTTTCGTTTCTCGTGACAACTCTACCTCCATCTACTGTGTCGCTCTACCTCCATCTACTGTGTCGCTCTACCTCCATCTACTGTATTTATCCATCTTTTCTCTACTGTATTTGCTCTAACTACAGATGTTTATCATGTCATTTTGAGGAACTCATACCGCGCCAATGTACAGATGTCTCCTAGTTTTATCTTGTCAGTAAATCGTGATACGTACCGTTTACCACAGAGTTTTATATAAAAAAATACAGTTTTTGACCACCAGGTAGTATCGTTGTGCACAACAGTTGGTAATCCAAAGCTCTGTTTGGCTCACAGCCATTTTTATTTTTTACTCTTGCTTAACATAGTGTATATCTGTATAATAAAGAGTTTAGATATCATTGTATTGATAGAGACATCACAATTTGAAGAGAAGCTCATCAAAAATCAATCTGTTTTAAAGATATTACCTGCTTTTAAGTAAATACATGAACGTGGGTGTACTCCGTGGTCCACAAACTTATACTATATATCTGTAGAGTTACTCATCTTAGAATTAAAAGATTGTGGGTTCAAAACACGAGTAAGGCTATGAATATCATTTTTTAAAAAATTACTGTTTCAGAAGTATACAGTATTATTTGTACAGCTTACACTGACAAGGTGTTTGCCAGTCTCTAAATCATTGATTTCACTCCATTGCCCGTAATTCCTTGTTGTATAGTAAGCTCCTGATTTTTATCTTCTGCTTTCTCACTGGTATGGTCCAATCCCCAACATACTCTACGTCTGACTGGGTGCTGTTTATGTATTGACATCACTTGCATAGTAATGTTTATCAGTCCAATTTAGCTTGGCCTGGATGTTCGTTTGTGTAAAAACTGTGGTTTGTGCCACTGAAAGATTGAATGTTTGAGTTGCTTTTAACTTAACATATCAATTCATCTTTAAATATTTTAGGATATAGTTCAGGCACTGGATGGAGATGGGCTAAAATAAAAAAATAAAAAATGACTTCATGTGTTCAATTGGAGGGGAAACATTTTTCTTAAGTTAACTAAAGCCTGAATGAAACCACTGAATTTTATTTCAATAGGTACAGATAATTAAAGCTAAGCATTACTAAAAGTAATACACACTGTACACTGATTTCCTTGGTGACCGCAAGAACTTGTTTATCCAATTTTCTTATGGCATTTAAGACCGCATTGGTCATCGTCAGGGATGGAAAATTCTCTGACACAGCGGACATGAACACTCTTGAGATTTTTGCACACTGGTCGCGTCACAAACAAACGTCACGAAATTACAAATAATTCAAAGAATATTTCTGAACTTTTTTGACATGCCTTATCATGCACATCAAGCGTGAAATAATTTTGCGAATGAATTAAGGTTCTAAAATAATTTGCGCCACAGGAAAAAACAACAATAGACTTGACATCAAGCGATGATGGTGCTTCTTTTAATGAAAAAAGAAAAAAAAACGAAGTACCTGGGTACATTTAATATTAACAGGGAGGAGAACTTGGTGAGTTTCACTGCTTGGTTCAGGATCTAAAACACAGCCACTTCAAAGCCTTTTAAAGACAATCAGACAATTTGAAACACTCCTGCAACCGCTGGCACCAAGCTTGAAGAAACAGACAAGTATTTTCAGATAGCCAATTGACTTGGAGGTGCAGCTATAATTACCGCATGTATTTATTTGGGGACAGTCCTGTTTTGTGTGTAAACAGTTTCAGCTGTGCGTAATGCGCACTTGGTCTATTCCCTTTCTTCAACAAGAACTGGGTAACCGGTATATTAGTCCAAAAACATTCAAAACATCTGATCTCGTCTCCAGGCTTGCATTAACATATGCACCCATCAGACACTTTGCTTGGTTAACAAATACACATTTATGTTGTTTATGGTCATTTTGTGCGCTCTGAAAAAAGGCAGCAATGCCAGTACATGGTGGTACATGTTTTAACTTAGATTTTAACTGTAATTGATGTTTTGACTTGTGTTGTAAAACACTTAACAGAACTGTGCTACTCCACTCCACATCGTCTTTAAACACATTGTCCTTGTAGTTTTTTTGCTTTTATATAACGGGTTGACATCAAGTTTATTGACCACTTGTCCTTCGGACAAGTAAGTCTTGTATTTTACTTGTCCGGTAGCAAAAACTACTTGTCTGACGCAGACGTTTCAAGTATTGTGATTAACCTTCATGTCTGTAATTCTGGGAAAGAAATCTGTAAATATCTCCCCGTGTCACATAGAAACTGTGATAGTACAAATGCCATCATTCAGGGAATTAAGGCCATCTAGAAAAAATAGCCAACTCAATTGTTCTTAAACACCAATTCAGTCCAATGTGAAGTATCGTGACATTTACAACATGGCCTAAAAGCAGGGGTGGGTAGAGTACAGAGTTAAAGTACTCCGCTGAGTTCACCTGTTTTGGAAATCACAGTTCACAGTTAAAATTTACCTGGTTAGGTGAGTTCATTATTGACCAGTAACAATAACTAGTTATGTTTTTACTCTTTGTTATCATTTCATAGATCACTGGTACGTTCTTAACTTCTTTTACCTTGTAATTTTGGTCTCAATGAGGAACTTCCCAAAATGTGTGAACTTAGCCGAACCCAGAAAATTATTTTACTCTTTACTCTACTCACACCTGCCTAAAAGTAACAATTTGGTCACACTTTAGCAGGTAGATAAAAGAAAATCTAACAGTCACTGAGACTATTTATCGAATATGTATGACAAACATTTCTCAAATGTATGTATTCTATGGCGTTAGATCAACTTAGAAAATTAACTTTTGTGACCGAGACATAAGATGTGACACAAGTTTTAGCTACCGCTTTGAGGTTACCATCGTAACTGAGTCACTTGGAGAGAATATCTGTTTGGTGTGTTAGCAGTTTAAAATCTTAATAACATTCATCATGTAAATAAGATTTAAAGATAATTGAGGAACATGGGATTAAGGTAACTGGCACACCTGTCTCGTTTGATCCATTTTAAAACGATCGCTGGAGCGTTTGGTTGGATAGTCCGGTTCGTTTGGGTTGGTGTGAAAGCTCATCCGAACTCTGGTGCAGATCAAACTAACTCTGGGCCTCTTGAAAAATCGGGTCTCTGTCCGCTTCCAAGTGAACTACAGTGAGAACGCATGCCTTGGACCTTTTCAGTGAAATTCCATTGCTAGGCATCAGCCCGGCTATTTGACGTGTTTTTACAGTGTTTGACAAATGACTGTGTGAAAGCAAATCAAACCAAATTAAACTTTATTTCCTTTTATCTTTCTGACACTCATTACATTTCGGCCACCATCATCACACGCATTTGAATAAAAGAATATTGTTTTTTCTAAATATTAAATGTCATAAACACATTTTGAATATCGCTGTGGTTTTTCTGGGTGAAAGCAATAAAGCAAAAACCTTTGTGCACACTTTAGACCAGTGTTTCTCAAACTTTTTTCAATATTGTACCCTCTTTGAAATGATTTTTAAGCCAAGTACTCCCTGACCAGCGTAAAACATTTTTGGTAGAAAAAAGTATTCGAAGAGGTGCAGTACAGCGCCGGCATTGATAGATTCACTAAAAACCAACCTTTTTTAAACAAAGACGTTTAAATGCTACATTTCAAATGTTTCGAATCCATCACTTAATTCATTCATTATTATAGTGTAATTATTTTAGGAATTATGCATGACATACTTTTCTATTAGCATTTTTGCTAAAACTTCATGTACCCCTGCAGTACTCCAAAGTACCCCTAGGGGTACACGTGTATGGGGTAAAATAAAACAATAATGTGCACTTACGAAGTTAACGCATTAATAATTAATATATTCCTTTTTCTCCCCTGTTGACCACCAAAAACTTTTTTTTGATGAAGTATTTAAAGCAAATTTGCACTTTGTAACCACCGGGATAGTGCCCAAACATTAGCGAGCCATTTCGTGCTCAATCTGAAAATACTGTGTTTGAGAACATAAAATTAAATCTAGGGCACACTTGTCTCTCTCTCTCTCCCACGCATGCACACGCGCTGATTTTATCGCAAAAAAGACATCACCAGTCATCAATTGCAGATTAATAATTTTAGCTCAATGTCTGCCCTTTGTACATTATGATTTTTTTCGTAGTCTACATTCTACTTGTCCAACCGTTTGATGTATTTGTCCTGGACAAGTGTTAATGTTAATCTACATTAATGTTAATACTTAATGTATAAAATGGAGTGCTGAGAAACAAATACAATCATATGATCTGCCATGTTGAATGTTTTGACTTTGTGTTCTGATCAATGTCAGATGTGTAGGCTACATGTTGAACGCGATACTTCAGAAAAATCGCCCTTGGTCCGAATAAAATTTTTGGCAAAATCGCTCAGAGAAATAACTTCTCTGATGTGAAAGCTTGTATTTATTGGATACAGGTTAGAAAAATATTATTAACATGCAAATTCCTTTGTTAAGTATAAATGGCTATATTTTAGTGTCAATCCTTGTTCCAGTTTGCCTTTTATTGCTGCACCACGTTGTTAACGCAATATCAACACTTCTTGTAACCGTTCCAAATCCAATACGTAGTTGAAAAAAGTTGTTGAACATTCAATCGCTTGCACTGAATGGGAGCCATGTTATTTCTAATGTAGTTACTGCATACCTTACTGATGCATCTACCTGTATGTTAATACAAACCACACCAAGCGGAGTAAAACAAACAGCCGCATTGACTGAAATACCGGTAGGACAATTATACATAGCAATACTATTTCCTGCTCCTGCGATCTGCCATTCCGTAAATGTTCCGTCCAACCCAAGTTTCGACTACCCTGAGTTAGTGTTTCAACCTGGTAGTGAGTAGTGCTAAATTAGGTTTGGAACAAAAACCTACGGAATGGCGGCTCGCAGGATCAGTGAGTATTGCTGCTTTAGATAAGTATCATAATCCGAAAATAGCCTGAATATATTGTTGAATTACGGTATTTATATTATTGTATTTATTATTATCAATAATCATCACCATAATTGTATTAGTACTTATTACGCTATTTATTCATATGTTCGTTGTACCGATTAGTTTCCATCACCAACATGTCCCATAGCACATCGGAAAAATACGGTTTGCGGGTGAACTGTTTTGCCTTGCGCGGCAGGTAATCCTCTATCACCTCCCTATCAAACTCCTCACTATGTTCCTATGGAAAGCCATTTTTGTCAATATTAAATAAATAAATATGGCTATGAAATAAGTCCTGAAATAAATAAATGACACAATAAATATATAAATATTTAAATATAAATATATAAACGCAGTCCAATAAAATATTAAATCGTTTTTTATTTTATAATGGTGTTTTTCAAAGGAAACCTTTTATTTATTTCACGGGAATTTTATTTCATAATTCCACATTTATTTATTTCAAGGCACTCTTATTTCATAATGGCACATTTCATAATATCCATTTGTTATATTCAAATGAATGGGGCGTGGTTATCTCACAGATTCAAACCAAATCAACAGCACCCGTATTGAAGACTTTATT